>VYXD01002852.1:0-19141 GCA_013397195.1 Hylia prasina
CGGGACAAGGAGCAATGGCCATAGACTAAAATACAAGAAGTTTCTACAACAACAACAAGAACTTCAGGTTGAGGGTGGCAGAGCACTGGAACAGGTATCCCAGGGAGGTCATAAAGTCTCCCTCTCTGAAGACATTCCAAACCCACCTGGGGCCATTCTTGTGTCGCCTGCTCCAGGTTGGACTGCAGAATGGGAGGGGGTTGGACTGGATGAACTCAAAGGACCCTTCCAACCCTGATAGTTCTGTGATTCTTAATAAAGGTACTTTCAAATGAATCCTTCTCTTCCTTTTCAAAAATTTTTGTTAGTGCATAGTCTTTTCCATTTTTGAAATGTTGCTGCTAGAAGATTAAAATGCCATGAAGGAAGTGTAATGTATTCTACAATTACAGCATTGACTTCCATGGTGCATAGTGATGGGTTATTGTAGCATGACAAAAATAAACATGGATTGATTATTTGAAATGTTCTTGATGATGACAGTAACTGAACTACTAAACAGTAATCATGTGTTTTTAACTTAGAATCCCCAAAATTTATGTTCTAAAACCTAAAAATACTTATGTTTATGAAATAAAATGTCAGTGATTGGTCTGTGCAAAGAAATAGTATGTTCACTCAAGAAAAGTGAAGTTTTATGTTTAAAGGCTTGTGAGGGTTTCAGTGTTTGCTATTTTTAGATATGACTAGGAGGACTCAAAAAGCAAAACAGGCTTAAAATTACAAAAGATAGTTCATTCACACACACTAAGGAGAAAATAAGGGAAAAAACCAAACAAATGAAACTTTCAAAACATCCTTCCCTCCCCCCACAAATATTCAATTTCCTACACACAGCATAAAAAGACAAAACCTGTAACTTCAGTCAGCTTTACCATTTAAAAATAATCCTTCATCAGTTCTCTTAGGAAAGGAGTCTCTCTGAGTCCCATGGAGACATGGTCACACGAGGAACAGTCCTCGGGTGGGCTTCCATGCCACACATCTGCAGCGGCCTGAAAGGAACCTCTCCTAACTGTGAAATCTACCCATTAGCAGCTTTCCCAACACTGCATATGGGCTATAATCTGCTTATTGAGGGTACTGTTTAAGGATGCCTCCTTTAGTATAAAACAAAGATTCTCTTCTTCTGTTTCCAAAATCATCTTCATCTCAAACTAAAAAATCTCCTTTTCCTTAGGAGCAAAAAAGCTTCATATCACTTTTAACTAACACTTTACAGCCTCCCCAAACAGCATCTATATGTTACAGGAAAAAATAGTCCATTCTCCATAGTTTACTAGAAATGTCCAGCCTAATTAGGCCACTCCTCCTCCTTTGCCCCAAATAGTCTTTTCACTCTCTCTTCACTGACTTCAGTTTCATGCTATGTCTCTTTATGGTTCAATCACTTTGTCCTCACTCTGGGAAGAGCCAGTGCCTTGAAAATTCCATCTGCTGGCAGGAAAGAGTTAAAGAGGCCTGCAGTGGTCATGTGGTCCCTGCCAGAGGCAGCTGCAAATATCTCAAAGCCATGGCGGTGTCGAGGCTGGTTGGATGCCTTCTTTTCCACCCCCTCACGCTCATGACATGGGCTGTTCAATGCTGCTCCCTGAGGCCTGAGGAAGAAGGGGCCAGGGGCAGGGGGAACATCAACCCAGCCCTGGCCAGCGACAAGGGCAGCTGCCAGGGCTTTTCCTCCCTTCCCCCGCTGTTACCGGGGGAAGGCATTGCTGGGCCGCTCCCCCACAGGGGGCAGTGGATCCCGGAGGCCCAGCGGGGCCTGGGCCAGCCTGCGCTGGCTGCCACATAATGTTACCTGGTCGCTCACCTGGAGAAAAGAAGAGGTTTCCAAAACAGTCTCAGCTTTATATGGGTATTACCAAAAGTCACATTCTGGTTTCTCAGTGGTCAAACCACATGGCAATAGCCAAGAACTGGCTTCCGATAGGTCTGTCCTTTTTAAAGGAATTCAAAGGTCCTTACAGGGTGGTATTCCATATTTTTCCTTCAACTAAAAACTGAACTGTGTTAACCCATATCAAGGCTTAAACCATATTTTATGTTCATGCAGAGCTGCATAAAAAGTGGGTTTGACATACGTCTCAAACTACGTCCTCCAGGTCCATTTTAGCTTATTACCATCCTAGGGAGAAATTCACCTTTTGGTTGCTGCAGCGTGGGCCTCCACCTCTCACATTCACTTCAAGGAGGTGCACAGCTATTGTGGTGTTAGCTTGTGGAAGCTGTGTGGGAAGGAGAAAGTCTTGCATCTTTGTTAGAACCATGTATGTTTTAATTTGGAAGGGTGGTGGAAGGTCCCAGGGAAGGGGTGGACGGAGGAGGATCATATCCATTCGTTCTGTCCATTTAATTTTGGACTGTATAGCAGGTACAGGAGGGGGTTTAGCCAGGGGAGGGACTATCGTCAGCAAATCCACATGCAGATGCTAAGTTCATATGCTATGCTTTTGACAGTTGACAAGTCTGTAGCCATTACATAATGTTCTGCATCTGTGCAGAATTGAGCACAATTAAATCCTGACTTCTGAAATATTTAATGTTCTTGAGTTGTTTAGTGTTAGTGACATCAAGTATATCCTTTTCTTTTTTGAATTAGTGTTTGTATGTAAACCTTAAAGAGTACAAATTTGACTAAAACCAAAGGAGGAGTATTTTAAAGTGTTGGAAGTCATTCTCAGATTGTAAAATTGATAGAGCTGAAACAAGAGATCTGAATATTTCAGCTAGTCTTAGAGTATGTAAGATGAAACTGTAAAATATATACTAAAAAACTTGATCAAATAACATTCCAACCCAAACTCCCAACCCAAAACCAAAGAACCAAACAGAACAAAAGGTTAAAAAAAGTCAGTATTCAGCTTTAGATGGTGTAATATGAGATGCATTGAACTACATACCAGAATTTCATAATAGATATGATTTCTATTTTAAAGTAATTCATTAAAGCAGCCCAAAATTAATGAATATTCCCTTTTCCATCACTTTTTTTAGTCATCAAAATTGTGATAGAAAAATTTATTCCGGCCTCAAATTGAAATGATTATATATAATCTCCATCTTGAACTTATTTATTCTTGTAAAACTTGAAGTATATACTGTGCAGTTTTTCAAAAGCACTTAAAATTCATTAAATTGAAAGTTCTATTGGCATGTATTTGTAACATTCAATAAAGAGAGCAGATCAGTGAGTTTTTAGGTAGGGAGGTGACAATACGCTTAAACATACTGGGTTTAGCAGGTTAGAAGACTGCCATGGGTGTTGTGGATTGCTTTATAAGATGGGATCTAGTAAGCATGTTGACTGTTTGCATGTATGTTTTCTCTAACTTCTTGAAGTGACATAGCTAGTTGACTATATTTTGAATTTCGGTAACTGTCACGAGTGAGTGAATCCTCTAACTGCCATTACCAATGGTAGCAGTAGTTCATCCTTCCTGAGATTGTGCTAGCACTACTATTTTGTTTAAGCCGCCCAAAGCTTATTTACTCCCCTTTTCTATGTGGTCACCGAGCAAATTTTTTTCAAAACCCTCTGCCATTCATCTTGTTCGGGCTAGTGAATCATATAGTTTTCAGTAAGTCATCCATTATATCTTTCTGTGTTTAAAAAGGTCATTCTATATGGCTTATATATCCTGAGAGCTTTTACTTTAAATTGGTGGAGAGGTAAAGCTGACATTGATTATTTGTTAATCAAGCAGTGCCCCTGCTGCTGTTTTTGTAATGTGTGAGAAAGATGTGTATATTGAGTCTGGTTTCTGTTCTTGAGTTGTTTCCTGTACTTTACATATGTAGCAAGGGAAGAACAAAACTTTTTTGCAGAGTAGGGTAGGTAGGTAGAATTTTTGAATTCTTTCTTACAGACCTTTTTTTTTTTAATTAACTCTGTACAGTTATTTGATTTGTAATGCATCTATAGATAGCACAAGATTAATTTCTCTTAGAAAAAAAAATTGCCTATACTGAGAGCAATGCTGATAGAAAAGTAGGAAATTGTTTGTTTTCTTTCCCCTAAAGCAGTGTTTGAATTCATACCTTGTTTAAATTGCAGCTCAGAGTGCAGTGATGGAGAATGGTCTACGTCTGTGCCTTCCTGTTTTACTGCTGTGGAAAAAGAGCAGTCCTCCAGTGATGAAAGCTGGGAGACTGTCTCATGCAGGGAGGAGTGTGACCCTGGTGGGCAGAGGAGCAGCAGTGGTGTGAAGGAGGAGAACATAGACTTCTGTTGCCAAGAAAGGTATGCCTTTATTAGCTAACTTCCTATAGCTTCTGGCATCGCCAGTAGTAGGGTATTCACATAGCATTACACGGAATAACATGTAAAAGCAGTTACCATGCTAGGAACAATCATTTGCCTACATCACAATAATCTGAGTAGCTGTATGTATTTCAAATCAGGGAAAATATGACATTTCATGTGAGCAGTTCTAGGTAATGAAAAATACAGAAACAATGAGAGTACATGGGCATATAGTGTCAATATGGTTAATAGATTTAATATATTGACTTTTAAAAGCCAGTTAGGCAAGTTAATTGTTAAGATATACATGTTACTTAAACAGCTTTTGATACAGCTTAGGACTCCTTGAAAAGAACTTCTTTGTCTCTTCTTTATTGCTTCTCCTATTCCACAGCTGCTCCTTATTTTCTGCAGCCCTATCAGTGATCAAACTTGAATTACTTGCTTGCTCTAGTAACTTTAAGCTTACTTTATTTTTCCAGTCATTCAGTACTTTATAAACTGCAGCTGCCTCTGCTATAAGGCAAAATGTGTAGTCACATATAGCTAAGAAGGATGTGCTTGGCTTTTTTCTGAGCATCTGATATTGACTCTAGTTTGGATCTCTTTAAAGCAAAGGCCACACCTAAGTGTTCTTTCAGCTTCTTCCACTCTTAGGTGCACAGTACCTGTTGCCAAGCAGTCCAGTTTGTTGTTAATGCTTTTTAAGTATTCTCCACATTCTTGGGTCTTGACGAACTAGTGTGACTTCATGAAAACTTAGTGACAACTCATCTTTTTCAGAACAACAATAATGGAGCTGTTGCTTTTAAACTTTCTTTTATATGAATGGTATGAAAGTGTAAGCATCTTTAACATAATTCCTGTGTATTTTCCCTTTTATAAGGAAAATGGGCCTCACAGCCCTATGACCCTCTGCATCCACATGACTTGTGCTCCTCTAGAATATCCAGGAATGAGAGTGGTCTTTCTCTTGCAAGACAGCTTCTCTTGCAAGTAGTAGCTCTTTGCATAGCATTCAAGCCTAGCTTTGCCATGGAGGCTACTCTGGGGTATCAAGACAATCTTTCTCCTTAGTGCCTTTAGAAACTTGTAGATAAATAAGAAAATGTTCAGTACCAAGTTTATTAAACCGTGGCAGGGATGCTGCCTGTACTAGGGAAAATTCAAAGCAAACTGCTTACTGTACTGCTAGCCTTGAGCCTTAGACACAACTTCGCTACATAATCGTGGGTGTTACTAGATTCTGAGTCAGGAGCTGATACCACTGGTAATTTCTTGAATTTTTATGGCAAATGCTAAATTTCTAATCTGTGACTCTGCAGTCTAGGAAACATGCCTGTTTAGTGTTTGTGTTATGTTTGGCTTTTGTTGCTTATGTGTGTTTGTATATTGTCTTAGCTTTTTAGTTCTAGTTTTTCATTTATTTGTGTAAAGGGAGCAGACATTATTGGAGGAAGGTGAAATTCCTTGGTTACAGTACCGAGAAGAGGTGGAAAGTAGCAGTGACGAGGAAAATGATCCAGTTAGTGATTTTGTGCATCTTGGATTCTTCTTGTTGGATGGAAATAACAACCTTGAGGATGACTCCAGTGTGAGTGAAGACCTGGATGTGGAGTGGAGGTATGCATTTGAGAGTTGACTGCTTTAATTTCAGGGGTTTTGTAGTTACTGTTTTGTTTTCTATGTAAGATGTCAAAAGTACTTATCAGTATGCAGTTGCTTCAAGGACTGATAATCTCAGTTTTAAAGTTTAAGGTATTTCAAGTGCTGTGTATCTTCTAATGAGAGAAAAGGGAACAGATTTGTTAAATCAGGCTGTGATTTGAGAAAATTTTGGTGCCCTAAATATGCAAGGCATGAGTGCATTTTTTAATTTAATTTTCAAGTGGAAATGTAACAAAAATAAGGCAATATAAATGTAATCAGCATTCAAGTCAGTCCTGTTTTATAATTGTTTTTTTTCCTCCTTTGAAACTGGTATAAGTTAGTCACTATAAATCTATTCTATTTCTCTTTTAAATGCCATGCACTTACCTAATATTATCATAATTTTGAATGCTTCACAGCATTTTATGTCATTAGATTACTGAAGGGTATTCAATTTATTTATTCAATCAATTTATTATAAAAATGCTGCCAGATACCAGGAATAAAGTGATTGGAGCCACATTCAAAATAGTATAATGTATAATAGCATAATGTGTTTGGTTTAGAATGTGATAGACAAAAGGCTTTTCAGTGATAGACACAACACTTGCTCTCTTCTGCTTCTGAAAATATAAACTCGAGTGCAGACATACCAACACTTGCTTTCTTTCTCCTTGTAAGTTATATTGTGGAAAAGCATAGAAGGGACTAATGCATGAGAGTCCAAGCTAGAAGGAAGACGTGTTCTTACACTGTCAGGCAATAAGCTAGCAATGGAATTGTGTGATAGGGACACAAGCTGTGTTTTAAGTGTTGGAGGTTAGCTTTGGTAAGCTTCCTAGTTACTGAAAACAGGAACAAAGATGTTGATGGTCTGTTAGGTTTTGTCCGCTGAGCTTATTGACAATGTACATCATTTCACTTGTGCCTGTTTTAAGGTTTGATTTCTGATTTTCTGAAACAGAACTCAAAGGAGCTGCCAAGCCATGAACTGTGACACGTGATGTTATCAAAATCTGATCGTTAGTTGTAAAGCAACCTTAATAGCATATATATGAAACATAGTAGCAGAACTTAGGCCATTTCACAGTAAAAACTGCCATCAGAATGTTCTGGAGTATATACTATGGGAGCGTGGTACCACTGTGCTGGGACCAGGGGTAGGGAGCTGCAGAACTGCCTCTGAGAGGCTGGGGCTGCCCCATGTGGGACACAGATGGTTCCAGCTGGCTCCAGTGGATCCACCACAGGAGGCGCTTCTGGGAAAGTACTAAAAAAGGATAAGAAATGCTGAACAGCAAGCAGTGTGTGAGAGAGAAATGAGGATGATGTGAGAGAAGCAACCCTGCAGACACCAAAGTCAGTAAAGAAGGGGGAGGAAGTCCTCTAGGTGCTGGAGACAACCACAGCAGAACAGGGATTTGCTGCAGGAAGTGGGGAGAAGCCATGCTGGAGTAGTCGGTGAAGGACTGCAGCTTGTGTGGAAAAAAGCGGGAGCAGGGAAACAGCATGAGGAGGAAGTAATTGCAGAGAGGAGGTACCCATGGACAGAGCACAACCCCTGTTCCTTTCCCTTTGCCCTGCTTGGGATAGGGGAACTTAGAGGACTTACGGATGAAGGAGTGAAGTTGAGCCTGGAAATAAAGGGAGGGCTAAGGGAAAGGTGTTTTTGGTTTTGTCTTTGTTTCTCATCATTCAAATCCCATTTTTATTGGCTATAAATTCATAGAATCATAAAGCAGCCTAACTTGAAAGGAACCTCAAAAGATCATCTGGTTCAACCTTTCAATTAAATTGACTCCTGAACTGAGTCAGTTTTGCCTGTGGCGGTGATTGATAACTCATGGCCTTTTTTCTTGACCCATGAGCATTTAATCTTATTTACATGTGCAGTTGAGGCAGGGAAGGGAGAGATCAGCTGGCTGGGCATCTGGCTGTTACTAACAGGTGATGTGCAACAATTTGATATATCCAGACTTTGTGTTGTAACTGTTTGTTTTGAAAATAAGACCATGTTTCCTAACCCATGTTTTTCAGACTACTTGATGAGTTTGGTGATGGCCTAGGACTTGCTCAAGCTATTCCTTACATGGAACCTCAATTTCTCACATTCATGGCACTAGAAGGACGCTTAGAAGCTGTGGAGGTATTAAAATATTTTGATGGTCTTAAATCAGTGATGCTTTGACACAAATGTTTATAGTTGAATCTTTTTCAACTTAATCTGAAAATCAGGAGAATAAGGGAAAAAATACCTTCTTGTGCTAGCTTGAACTTTCAGGTCTGCAAACATGAAAATACATTTTGGAAGTTCTTTTAAAGGATGTATGACAAGAAGTCATTGATCAGTGACTATTCCTTTTGATATATGCAGTTTATTTTCTCGTAAGGCAGAGAAAGTTACTGGTTTCTACCAGTGTAAACATATGCCATTTAATTCTAAAGAATTTTGCTAAATTCTCTACATAACAGAGGAAAGCTTATACTTGAGTCTGTGCCTGTGAATTGTCCCAGATTTTTTTTTTTTTTGCAGGAGTACATTTGGATTTCTCAAGTTTTTTTATCAGTAGAAGACTTTCCTGTGTTTGACTGTCTTGACTGTGTATTTTACAGTTTAAAAAAAGTTGCAAAAAACCCACCCAATAACAAACAAACAAAAAACCCAATCAGGAAAAGAAATTACCTGAAAGAAAAGATGCCTTTTATCTTTAGCTGGTTTTATCTCATTTCACCTGTCTGATTTTGGATAGACAAAAGCAGTTATTATCAAGAACCAGCATGGCTATGATCTTTGTCTTTTTTTTATTACTTCAGGTTGGTCAATGTCAAAGTGAATATAGAGGTAGCTGAAATTCATTTTGATGCAGTGTAAAAATTCTTGCACCGGCAGAAATCTCCCCTGGAGGGTATTTGTCAAAATGAAAGTTAAATTATGTGCAGACATATAATACGGTGTTACAACAGCTCAACTGAATGTTTAGTGGGTGACATAAGTATAGGGCAGCAAGGGGCAGTTTGACTGTAGCACCTACTTTGAAGGGGTGAATAGGGCAGGCTGTATGTCATAGTGTGCTTGCAGACATAGTAAGGGCACTTTGAAATGCTCTCTGAAGCTGGCAGACAATGGAACAATCACAGATATAGGGTTATTTTCCATGGATATGTGCAAAGTCAATGATTTTCTGCATAAGCTTCCCAGGTCTTTTCCAAGGCAGTGGAAGGGCCGTTCCCTTAAGTTGGCAGTCATGCACTTTCCAGGTTTTGTACATCCCCCAAGGTGTATGGGAGGTCGTCATTCATGATCAAGTATCACAGGGCCTTGTCCAGCTGTGTAGGATCTTTGTTAGCATTACTCATTTAGAGACACTTCATTAATGTGGTCTGTTGAGATCCTTATTGTAAAAGCAGTATTTTGAAGATGTATAGGGAAAATTCTCATCTTTTTCATAGCTGCTGGTTCTCACTACATCAAAAAAAAAAAAAAGTGCAAAAACAGTTGACCTCCTCCTTTGCAGCAAAGCAAGAGGATCTGTGTAGAGAGAGAAACTAATCCCATCTTTTTTTTATCTGCACATTAAAACTTAAGAGGAAACTGAGTTTATTATGACTCTTAAGTTTTCTTTCTCATTTTTATGTAACAACTTATGCCTAAGTATTCTGTCAGAAGAAATGTGTGCTGTCCTGTCAGAGTGACCTGTAAAAGTAATCCTAGGTCATTATGTGCCTGGCTGGCTGAGGAGATGCTGTAATTACGTTTGTGTCACCAGGAGCAGAGCGTCACTGAACGCCAGTAGCATGCAGGCAGATGACTGCAGAGGTACCTGTGGTACAGGGCACTGTTAATGTGGAAAAGCCGATTCTCTTACGTAGCATTTGTGCTTGAAAATAGCATGTAAGAGTATGAAACTATGGTGGGCATAGAAGTCTGGCATATTTGGAATTAGCAGAAAGTGGTAACTGAGTAATAAAAGGAAGCATTGTAAGGACTGTGATCACATGGACAACACAGGTTTTGAGTAAGAATTCCCTTCAAATCTCAAGCAGAATATGGAGCATATATTTTTACAGTATGAAGTAGTTACTAAAATTGTTCAGAAAATTTTTATGAGCAAAATAGTTTACTGTTGCTTTGAAATATTTGAAAGGGATGTGACACAATGAAGCATCCAGAATTCAAGTCTATCTTAATTGGAGGGGAGGGAGTGGGAGAGATCTATCCAAAATAATCGTGACGTTTGGAGGGGAGAAGTAATGAAAATACTAGATACTTGTTTGGAAAAGCTATGTTTTATAAGGCTCTGGGTCCCTAAAAATTAATAGAATTTGTGTGATTTTAAGTGTTTTTTTCCTCCATCTGTTATAAAGAAACTACATTGCTGGGAGTGTCTCGTTTACTTCATGAGCACTATAGAACAGGCTGGTTGCCTCTGCTGCATCAGTGACTTTATAAGTACTTCCTGTGACAATTCACAGATGTGGGGAGCTCAAACCCCTGTAGGCTGTACCACTGTTGATTTTAACAGAAGAAAATCCAGCATTTGTTTTTGGTACATGGAGGAGTAAGCAGTTACACAAGTAGTAAAAGGAAGTAGTTTTTTTGAAGATACACCTTGTAAAAGTTACAAAACAGACACTACTTTGCTTTGGGTTTGAAAACGTGGCTTTCAGCCTCAGAGTCACTGTAAGGCTTTGTGTCTATGTTTCTTTTGTGTAGGTTTCAGAAGCAATCAAACAATAAAATGTTTTCTGTTTGAGAATACTCATGCTGGATATAAATAGCGAAGTTTGACACATAAGTAATATTGCAACCTTCTTTATCCCTGGGATCGTATCTAGTTTTTCCAGGTGTAGTAGTCTGATTAAGCACAGTATTTTTACCTACAGTTTATTCTCAGACTACTGCAGTTGGAGCAACCAAACAGAAATACTAAAGTCATCTTAATGTTAATAAGGTAATATTGTCTGCTACCCCAGAATTTGATGGGTATTAGCTGTAAACTTGGAGCAATGTACCTGTTTTGTAGGGGGACTTGCATGCTGCACTAGGAATAATCCCAGATTTTCCCTTAAACTGACAGATTTCTAGATGAGAATACATGTGGCAGTAGGAGCTGTAAATATTTTTAGCTCATGCAGATCTCTCTCTGCCACAAAGGTTTGACTGTAGGTATAAAACTGGTGGTTTTGATCTGTGGTGTGGTAGCTTTAGCTACCTTGTCACTGTGATCCAAATGCAGGCATGTTTTCAGGTTGTAGCTGTAGTAACTTCAGGGGAAGTTTAAGAGGAAAGACTACCGAAGAGGTTTCTGTACAATCCAGTGTTTCTCTAGTATATAGAGCTTTTTAGTTAAGTGTATTCCCAGCATTACAAAATGTGTACACATCTTACTAAGAGAGTTTTGTGGCCAATAGAGTAAATAATTTCAAGCTGATTAGAACAGTAAGTAGTTGTACTTAAAGGATGTGACTAATTCACTCAGGGTGTGAACCCAGTGCTTCTTTGTTCTTGTTTTTTTGGTTTCAGTTGGTTTGCTGTTCAAACAGGTAGTGCATTTCTCAGAAAATATAACATGATATTCTGAGTTCTGTGATTTTAATCTTTTTTTTCTACTGGATGTCCTTTCAGTCTTGCATAGTTGAATGTATGACATACACAGCAAATATATGCAGCAAATACGGTGTAGACTTGTAGTCTTAAAGATTTTGTATGGTAAAAAATTGGAGTTTAAAAAAAGTTACTTCAGAGCACTTTGTCTGTTTTAAGATTAGAAATATCTACATGGATATTGGGTGTTTTATTTCTTGAAGTTTACATTGTTAGTGTGGCCAAGGTTCTTAATATTTTTTGTTTGTACTTGCGTAGTTCAATAGTGGAAGCCAGGAAACACATTAATGAGGCATTTATTTTCAGAAGCAAAATGAAAAGACAGTTTTAGGTTGGCAAGCTTTATTTTCAACTTGCTGCCTTTTCTGTAACTTTATAAAATTAACAAATGTTCATTGTAGATTAAGTTGTGACTCTGTTCTCATATCTAAGAATGTTGTAAAGGCAAGGCATTAGTGTTTTGACCTTCAGTTTCATTTCATTCATTACAAAATTAAAAATGATGTAATGGTTAGTTTGACAGACATATCTTCCATTTTAAAAAGTAATACTGCTAGAATGGATTAATTTTCTTGCTTAATTGTTTGTTTTGTATGACGTTACATTTGTGAGTAAGAGAGCTTGATCACTGCTCACCCCTTTCAGACTGCTCTGGCACAGTTGGAGTCTCTTACATTTGATGTTGAACAGACTCATCCGCCAGCTACGAAAGAAACCATCGATTGTCTGCCACAGATTATCATCACAGGTGACTACAATGGTGTGGAAAAATAATGAAGTAATTTCCACAAAGTCTGTAAGAACAAATTCAACTTTCTCTTATACCGTAGATGCAATATTTAAGTATACTTGCTGCGTAATGCTGTTTTAAGATCTTTTGAATCTGAGTATAATTTTGATCCATTTGGAAAACTGATCTTCAATGGAGTTACTGTGACTGTACTTTGTAACCATCAGTGATACTGTTGATAATATAAATATTTTAATTTGAGCTCATCTTAAATGTAAGACAAGGTATTAATGCTTTTTCTTCGTCATGGATTTAGGTCAAGAGCAGTGTTGCACTATCTGTTGCAGTGATTATGTGGATGGTGAAATCGTAACAAAGCTACCCTGTCGTCATTTGTTTCACAAACCGTGTGTAACTCTTTGGTTACAGAGAGTAAGTACTACAGGACTGGTGAAGGATTTGTGGGGGGCATTGTGAATTTTGTATATCCTTCTGGGAAGAACAACTTTTAATTCTGAACATGTGGGATGATATATCAAGAAATAACTGGCTGTTGAATTTATGCATTATGCAATGAAATTCTAGTGCAAGTGAGGAAAGAAATTTATATTTGTACTCACCTGAAGGGCAATTTCTTAAATAGAGGGAAATCCTGTAAGGGAAAACATGTTTTTCTTTGTTCAGAATGAAAGACATAGATGAGTTATAACTTGCTTTGGTACAAGAAAAACTTTCTTTAATATATTACTACCTTGAAGTAAAGACGATGGAATCACTTTCTCTGAGAAGAGCAAAGGGTTTCCTCTGTCTTACCACAATGTCATGTCCATTTATGGTGACAGCTAAGGCTGGCAGAGGAAATACTGAAATATTTGTAGATTAACTTTTTAAAATTATCTTTAGTAATTCTATATGGTATTAGATTCCATTTTCATGATCTGTAATCAGTTACTTTCCAAATGCCTTAAAAAAGGCTTGTATCATGTTGGAGCTAGACTAAAACAACCATAATTAATGAACTGGGATGTTTGTTTTAGTTGCACTTGCACTCTCCTTGTGTGCAGTGCGAGCCTGGACTTGGAAATGCTGAGTGACCTTATATCCTCAAGAGTGTAAGAGAAAGATTAATTGATTGTACCATGAGGGTCATATCAGAACACCTCTAGCATGGATGGTTGATGGATTTAGTTGATGAATTATAATTTTTTTATGATAATGTTCATTACCTTATTCATTTTTCTTGTTTTCCACATCCTGCCTTTTTTTTCTGTTGTCGTAGTAAACTGCTATTGCTGAAAACTAGGACAAAATAATTCCTCTTAAATTTGGGCTGTACCTAACTTATTTTTAATTCTTGCCTCAAGAAAAAAAAAAGTCCCACCTGTAAAATCAATGCTGTGCAGAACTTGGAAAGAACCTGATGCATTTGCTGTGTAGCTGGTGTAAAAGCAAAACAAGTATTTCTTCTGAGTTTGTGTTAGCTGTCAGCTTCAGGTAGCTATGCAGTCAAATTTGAGTTTGTGTTGGTGCTGCTTTATAAATACTTTATAAATAATAACCTTCAGCTTTTCAGTAGAATTGAATGCAAACTGTGCAAATGACCTGGGTTTTTTTTTTCTCTTTTTGTAGTCGGGAACATGCCCTGTTTGTCGTCATGTGCTTGCACCTGTACTTCCCGAAGCAGCTGATGACACTGGTTTTTTTATTTGATTGATGATTCAGCATCTTCTGTTAACATTGCTATAGGACCCTCAGACTAGGGTCAGAAATAAAATCTGCCACCAAAATAAAAACGTAAATTTTGCTTGTTTTTATTATAATGTGAAAACAATTGAGTATAAAATATTAATATATAGTCATGGATTGGTTTGGATTAGAAGGGAATCTAAAGATGATCTGACTCCAACCCCCCTTGCTGTGGGCAGGGACATCTTCCTCTAGACTAGGTTGCTCTAAGTCCCATCCAACCTGGCCTTGAACACTTCCAGAGCAGAGGCATCCATGGCTTCTCTGTGCCAGGGCCTCACCACCCTCACAGTAAAGAACTACCTCCTAATATGTAATCCAAACCTACTTTCTTTTGGTTTGAAACCATTCCTCCTTGTCCTGTCACACGCCACTGTGAACAGTCCCTCTCCATCCTTCTTGCGGAGTCCCTTCAGGAACTGGAAGGCCACAATTTGGTCACCTCAAACCTTTCTCTTGTCCAGGCAGAAAAACCCCTATTCTCTCAGCCTTTCCTCATAGCAGAGGTACTTCATCCCTCTGATGACCTTGGTGTCTCTCCTCTGGACGCTCTCCAACAGCTCCATGTCCTTCCTGTGCTGGGACCTCAGGGCTGGAGGCAGCTCTGCAGGTGGGGTCTCACCTGAGCAGGACAGAGGGGCAGAATCCCCTCCCTCCCCTGCTGCCCACGGGGCTTTGGGTGCAGCCCAGGACACACGTGGCTTTCTGGGCTGGCAGTGCCCATGGCTGGCTCATGTCCAGTTCTCCCCCCCAGCACCCCCAAGTCCTGGGCAGGGCTGCTCTCAATCTGTTCATCCCCAGCCTGGGCTGTCACTGGGGGCTGCCCTGACCCAGGTGCAGCACAAGCACTTGGCCTTGTTAAACCTCATGAGATTCCCAGGGGCACTGGTCGAGCTTGTCCAGGGCACTCTGGGTGGCATCCCATCCCTCAGGAATGTCAGCTGCACCACTCAGCTTGGTGTCATCTGCAGATTTGCAAAGGGGGCACTTGATCCCTTCATCTGTGTCATTAATAAAGACATTAAACAGTTCTGGTCCCAATAGGTCCTCAAGGGCCCCCACTTTTCACTATTGTTCATTGTCACTCTGAACCATTGACCACCACCCTCTGGACATGGCATTCCAATCTAGCAGCCCACTCATCAAATCCATTTCCAATTTAGAGAGAAGGATGTTGTGGGGGATGCTGTCAAGGGTTTTGCTCAAGTCCAGATAAATGACACCTGTAACCCTTTCTTTATCCACTGCTATAGTCACTCCATTGTAGAAGGCAACCAGGTGGGAAAGAATGAGAAAGCAAATGGAAAAAATAAGCTTCTTTCCATTCAAGTTTTATGTTATCTGTACATGTACTAGTACATTGGAAGCATTCAGATTCTGGCAGGTGTTGATCATTTGCTTTGGCCATTAGACAAAGAGATAATAATTTTTTTGTAACTGGCCATAGCAACAGTAATTAACATAGTGTGAGAAGAACTTCCCTCAAGTCAAACAGAAAGTTCTAAGTGTTTTGTATAAGATTACATGGTAAGCTGCTTCCTAAGTCAAAACTCTGTAGATGCCTTCCTTGTTATACAAGGCAGAAAGCTCCTGTTACCCTTTTTTCCTTATTCTGTGCTTGATGGAACACCTGAGTAAAACAAACTTTTTTTTAATAAAGTAAAGCTGCAAAATGCAATTATGCTCTCTCTCTAAAAAATAACTCCCTACGAACAGCATAAGCTGCTTATTTAAGCTGTGAAAAGTATTTGGATCAGAGTATCTGAGTTGAAAGGGGCCTTACACATCACCTAATTCTAAGCCCCCCTGCTGTGGGAGATAGGTTGTTCTAAGCCCCATCCAGCCTGGCCTTGAACACTTCCAGGGCCGGGGCAGCTGCAGCATATTCAGACGGCCTGTTCCAGTGCCTCACCACCCTCACAGTAAACAATTTATTTCCAATATCTAATCTAAACCTCTCAGTTTAAAACCCTTACCCCTCCTCCTATCACTGGACTCCCTAGTAAAAAGTTCCTCTTCAACTACACTGTGTCTCCCCTGGAAGGCTGCTCTAAGGTCCTCCTGGCCTGGAGCCTTCTCCAGGCTGAGCAATCCTAGCTCTCTCAGCCTGTCTTCACAGAGGAAATGCTCCTGCTCTCCAGATGTGTTTGCAGCTCTCCTCATGTCCTGCTTGAGTATGTCTATGTCTTTATTAAGCTGAGGGCTCCAGAGCTGGATACAGCACTCCAGGTAGGGGGAGAATGCTCCATGGGAGTGAAGCAAGGAGGCAGAATTATCTCCCCTGACCTGCTGCCCACAGTCTTTTAACACAGCCCAGGACATATTTGGCTTTCAGGGCTGCCTTTGCAAGTTACTGGCTCCTATCAAGCTTTTCATCATCCAAGTAGTTCTAAGTAGTGCTCTCAATCCCTTCTCTGCCCAACCTGTGTTTATGTTGTACTTGGAATTGCCCTGACCCAGGTGCAGGACCTTGCCGTTAGCCCTGTGAACTTAATGAGGTCCACACAGACCTCTCTCAGGCCTGAGAGAGGGTCAAGGTCTCTCTGGGTGACATCCTCTCCCTGCAGCGTGTCCATCACACCACACAGTTTGGTGCTGTCAGCAAATTTGCTGAGGGTGCTCTGATCCCACTGCCCAGGTCACTGACAAAGGTGTTTAGCAGGGCCAGTTCCAGCAACACTGGAGGAATCTGCTTATCCCTGGTCTCCACCTGGGACCATCAAGCCATTGACCATTTGAATATGACTGTCCTGTCTCAAATCTCTGTCACTCCCATTTAGAGGGAAGGATATTGTGTGGCACGTAAGTCAAGGATTCCTTTCAGAGCAGTGAAGTCCTGGATCCCAGACCATGCTTCTGTTTCCACTGTCAGCACGTCTCTCTGAGTGCATGGTCCAACCAGGTTGAAATCTTGTGAAAATCTTGTTGAAATTCCCTTCTGTGTTCTTGTAACTCCTCTGTCATCTTACCTGCAGAACTCAGCAACCCATCTCACTCCTTGGATTAAGAATAGAATCAGACTCCCTTGAAGAAACTCCTGAGGTGAAAAACGCAGTTCAAAACTGCTCCTTTCTTATTGCAATCTCTACAGGTTTTCTGCAGTTTACCTCTGAGATACAGCCCTAAACTGTTGGTGCACCATCACCTCCTATTTCGTTTTGTACCTGCTTCCTTCCTTTCTTCCTTTGCTGACTGTCCAAGCCATTCATGTTTCTTCCTCATGTTTCCTGCCACCTGTATCTTACTAATTTCCCCTCCCTTTCAAACTGCATTGTGTGCCATATTTGGTTTAGGGTGCTCATTCTGCTTGTTACCAGACCTGTAACCCTCATCACTAGAAATTCCTCCAGGCCCTGACTGCTGCAGCCCACCTCCAGTGTGTCTCATAACTTCCTGCGTATTAGTGAGAAACAAGAAATGTTTCTCATCTGGTCTGTCTTCATCATCTGGACTAGAAACTTACCCTCAGTGCTGTCCTGTATTTACCTGGACTGCTTGCAGTTGGTTGTGCCATTTTCAGAGCAAACATCCATGTGGCTGAAGTATTCTATTGGGATCGTGACCTGCAGATGTGATTCTTCCTTCAGCTGAAGAATGAGCTCTTCACTCTTCACTTCAAGAAGCTCCTCTTCTTGGTCAGGTAATGTGTAGTAGACACCAACCACAAGATTTTTGTTGTTGGCCTAGTCTATAATTTCCATCCATAAGCTCTTGACTTGCACACTTTTCTTCAAAAATAGCTTTGTGCAATCAATCTCAGTTTTGGCATAGAGGAAAAAGAGAGAAAAAAGGGGTCCTTTTTTGCCCTTTTTTGAATAGTTTGTAGCCATCAGTCACAGCACTCCAGTTGTGTGATTCATCCCAGCAAGTTACTGTGGTAGCAATCAGGTCATGGTTATGTCTCATCTGTAAAGAGGTTGGTACCAGCTGGATTCACTTGTGGATTTTTAATCTCTTGCATGAGTTCAATGCACGGTCACAAATATGTGAGCCTTTGGAGGCTTTTATGCCAAAAACATTCAACTAGTAGTACCTTTGTGTTTGCTTAAGCAGTTTTTCCATTTCTTTTTTGTATTTGTCAAGCCTGTGGGATCTGATGTATCTTAATTCCTCATTTTATTTATTTTCTGTATTTATTTTAATTTCTCACAAATATTTCCTTATTATATTTCTTTCTTTTATTTTCTGCTTCATCAGTTGTCTCTGGACTTGCATTGGAATGAAAGTGTTCAGCTGAAACTCTCGCTATGAGCAGTTTTTCATCTGCTGAAGCTCACCAGTTGTGGCCATTTCAGAACTGTGCATCACTGGTTCCACTTACAGCTTGGCACTTAGTGCACTGGTACCTCCAGGGCTTATTTGACAGCCTTGGAGCCCCAGGATATGGTGCTGCTTTGGTCCTAGCACTTCCCTTGAATTTTCATACTCTACATCAAAAATAATCTGCCACTGTCTTTGTGCGTGTTGTCATTTTCCCTCAAAATACATTTCTGGTATATCACTGTTCTGGTTCACCTTTCCAGGCTTGAATTCACTGATCATCAGATTGACTTTTTACATTGTGGGAAATTGTGTGCTAAATATCAGATATCAGAGACTCAATCATTATCATATGCAAAAAAAAAGAAAAAAAAGGACAAACCAAACACACAAACCTCATATCCCCCCAAACCCCTTTTCAGTCTAGTAAATAGAGTGTGCAGAAAGCTAACAATCTTCCACACTGAACAATAGCCCATATCTACTTAGAGCCGATATCTGCTTTTTTCCTGTTGCTTTTAACACCTTCTCTTGAACGTAATTGAAAGGTAGATGATCAAACTTCTAAGGACAGCTTTTAGGATCAATTGTTAAATGTTTCTTTCCAAGATGCTACCTTCTTGTTGTATTTTTAAAGATATAAAAAGTCCTGTATTCTTCAGTTTCTTTAAAGAATTGCAAGGTTGTGTTGGCACAAAAAGTAAGTGTTGCAACAATATAATTCTCCTGAACATGAAGGATATAGTTTTTGAGAACATTTTCGTCCAGAGATAGTTTACCCATTTTAAATTAAAATAATGATAATGAAATGCATCTCATAGGAGAAAGGAACAGGCTATAACTTGTTGACATGATACAATTTGATATTTGTGCCCTATTTTGCAAAGCACAGAATTTTCCTAACTTG
>VYXD01002852.1:19169-68987 GCA_013397195.1 Hylia prasina
GGGGGGCGTGATTTTTTGATGGCACTAGCAAGGCCTACTGAGTGATCCTGGGAACTCTTCCTTTTTTTCTGGTTTGTTTGTTTGTTTTTGGAAACCTCCCCTGTTTCAGAATTACTGCTTTACAGTTTAGTTCCTGAAAACTGTATTAATACTGTAGTGATGCTGCTTGGCTTTCTGCATAAGTACTTTGGTGTATTCTCACAAAATTCATTTTTTCTTACCTGAACAGAATAGGAGTAAAAGTGGGGCTTTCTGGGACTGAAAGAATTTGTCCAATACAGGGCTTCCTTAAGTAGATTTTTAGTTGTTAAAAATCAAGAAAATTTATATATATTGTAACCTTCCAATAAGATACAGGTATTTCCACTGAACAAAATATGCTGCTGTTGGTAGGCTCGTTCTTTCTCAGAAGGCCAAGGCAAAGACTGAAAGAAAAAATACTGAGTTTCCTCTTTGATTGCTTAGCTGCTCTTCTACCTTGTAAATATATTATTTTCTTTACAGTTGCTTTGTGATGAAAGAGATGTAATGAGGTTTTGTGGGACACTGAGGGTATATGAAGAGAGCCTTCTTTACACTGAGGCTTGATTGATTATGGGGTAGGGCTCAATTACTGAATTGTAGAACAGCTGGCCAAGGACTAGTAGATAAGGCTCTTTGTCCTGTGTTACAAGGAATGGAGTGACAGTTGTCTCTGTGTAGCCCTTGGGTGTACAGACCTGGTAACAAAGGTTTAAACCAGTGTTCAGGAGCCTTGAAGCTCCCCTGACTTTTGCTGTCATGTAGTTGAAATCCAGTGCAAACCAGTCCAAACAAAGTCTGGTGCTAGTCAAAGCCCAGGGAGCGCAAGGGTTCATCGCAAGCTCATGTCACATGCCTCAAATGCAGTGTAAAAAATAATTGAAAATAAAATTTCTCTTCCCTAGGTTTGAAGCAAAGTTTTTCAGATGACTTTGGGTAGAGAGAGAGCAGCTTCTTTTGCTGAGAATACGATGTATTTGGCATGGATGTAATTTACTCCCAAAGCATATTTCCAGGTACATGATCTTTCTCTTTGAACTTGCTGTAGAATCATTCCTAAAAAGGCCCATTGTGGTTTAGTGAATTTAAGACTATTGCTATAAGGGACACATTTTAAAGCAGCAGCATCAGGGTTGTTTATTTCATAAATGAATAAGTGCAGCTGTAATAATCCTGCTCCACATTTTCCTTTTAATAGGACAATCTCTCTGTGGTGATGCCGTAACATGAGTGCATCTGAATTTATGCTATGAATGCAGTAGGTATCCTGTTCAGAAAAATGCCAAGGATGGAAAAAGAAAAACAACCCAGGCTCAGTAATTTCAGTTTTATTTTATCTGCACATTTTTACAATCCATGCTCTTTCGCATTTCTTCCTTTTTTTTTTTTCTTTGTGTCAGTGAGTCCTTTAGGATATACACAATAGAAAACAGGAAAATATGTTAGTTATGTGCAGTCCTTTGGTCAAGGTGGTACACACAGACAGCTAAGATGCATAATTATTTAGACAAGAGAAGTAATATCACTATGTGGAGAATAAGTCCTTTTATAGGCTAATAAGCAATATATGTATTTACAGATCTTTACTGTCCTAAAATTCCACATAATTGGAATTTTTTCTAGTCCTAAACCTCTGTGTAGATAGACAATTACTGTGCTCTGAGCCATGTATCATAAATAATCATACACAAAACAACTAGTGATGGTTATTAATGAGTGAATATGAGGATTTAATTATGTATTGAGGCCAAAATGTAAAGGGCGTGCTTTTAATTTATACTAGAGTTGCTTTGCCCTCTGGAGGCAAAAGAAAAGACTCTCAACAAGATGTAAAAGAGAATTAGATAAGAAATAGGAAGGAGGATTAGTCTAGCTGGTTTCGTCAACTGCCTTTAAGTCACATCAAAAACAAGTCTTTTTTTTCAGTTGTGAAGAAAAATTGTCTTTAGCTTACCAGACAGCAGCCTTTGAAACTATGTCAAGGAAGTCAATGAAATTTAATGTAATGGTGAGAATTACATTTTCCAAGGCAGGTTAGGTATTTTATGCCAGATTTTCTAATTGACAAGAAACAAGGCCTACAATTTTAATGTTGTAAGTGGTACTGATTAGTGATAGTTAGAACCTGGCTGTTCTTTCATAGCTCTGTATTAGCGAAACCTAAAGAGAAAATAAATATCCTAGTATGAAATCATTTGTTGAAGTATTTTTTTATTGTATATTGAGTACTATGACCAGCTAATTTGGAAGATCATCTCTGTCAATGGGTAGAAGAGTTTCACTGTGGATGAGTGGAATTCCCTCCTCTTACTAAAAGCAGAAATACAAAAAATGCTGTTCTAACACTGCTTTAATGCTGCAGTAGGAGGATGTCAGCTGCAGAAACACTGACACATATTTAAAAATTCTTTTTGCATGTTCTAGACATCCTTTTTAAAGGTGGTAATTTGCTTTGCTAGTCAAGGAAGATGCTCTTGTCTGCAATACTGTAAATAGGTTCCTCTTAAACTGTTTTAGTGAAATGAATTGGAGCTTGACTGGAACCTGTTCTCTACATGCCTTTGTGTTCTTTATTGTTTTAACTCCCCAAATCACAAGTCATGTAAGAAAGAATAAAGTTTTGCTATAGAGATTAAAAATGGGATTTAGTCCTCAATATTTAAATTAAAGCTCCATGAGATTGTGAGACTTTTCTTCTGGTGATATGAAAGATAACTGGATGGACCAACCCAAAGCAAATCTAGAATCAGACACAAAAACAGCAGAGCCTGACTAAAGAGTTTGCTCCTGAATGGTAAGGTTTTGGGACATGAATGCATAGCACCATTTTAACAGAAGTGATGCAAGAAAACAGGGGATCCTCAGCAATGTTTGTCATCTGTAGATAGTCACTGTCTTCCTTCAGTTATCTTTCTCCCTGTGGCACAGCAAGTATCTTCTCTGGAGCTTTTGAACCAAATTTCTAGTTCACCAGGACTTTTGGTGAAGAAATGCCCTTCAGGTCCTTTCACTTTATGGAGTTTTCTTGTGAAAGTGGCCAGCAGGAAGGGGAGAGATGGGAGCAGAAAAAGTGTGGTCTTTCAAGTGAATTTAGGCAATCTACACTATCAACCAAGATCTAATTCAGTTGTGAGTAGAGGGAAGGAAGCCAAATATAAAGGAATGTGTGGCAAAAATATGCTTTTGGCAGCTCTGTACTACAGCAGAAAGCATGGAAGCTCCTGAGGCACTGCTGTCTAGCCCACTGCACTCCTCTAGCTCTTCAGGAAATGTGGAGCCTGATCACTAAAACACATTGAAAATCTCTTGGTCTAAATCTTACATGACCTGTGAGACAGTTTCTTTCTGACTGAGAGGAATAATTTGCATTTACTGTTGTCAAGGACAGAGAAAGGATGCCTGTGTGCCCTGAGGGTTAAAGGATGCGTTCATGAGACACCTGTGACCTGCAGAAGGGTCTTTATCTTAAATTACCATTTCAGAATGTGTCATTGTACACTCTCCTGCTCTGAATAAGTTATCATATCTAACCAAAAAAAGAAGCTTTAGTTACTTTGTTGAGAAAAATTAATTTCTGTTCTGTTATTGAAAATGGTTTGATGAATGGCAGTAATCAGAGGTTGGTACAGTCAGTGTGTGTTAGTGGGGAAGTATCTGAAAGCAGCATTTTCTCCTTCCATACATTACAGAGGGAAGGTGTCTCTCTGTGGGCATAGTTCAAGCACAGAGCACCAAGAGCAACCTTTCATTTTCAAACCTGGATGTTTCATTTTCAGAATAAACACGTATTCAAATTTCAACTTATATTCTGAACAACTACAGATGATTTTGACTACCTTTTAGGGTTTGTACTTGGATGCCAGTACTTCTAGCAAGTGTTCCTCTTCTGTCCTTTGTTATGCATGACATTATGCATCTGAGGGAGATGACTAAATTTTTCCCCATGGACCTGCTGCATTTTGAAATTATCAGCAAGGCAGAATAATGAGTTAACTTTCATTAACATTCTGGTTGCCTTGTTATGCTGTGAATTGGAGCACAATGGAGAGTGCAAGGTAGCCTCAACTCCTTTACAGTACCAGAAGAACAGATGCACTCATGGAAGGTACTGCAATGCAGAGTTGCTGCTTGTCAGAAAGATTTTAGACAAGATTGCCTTAAAAAAAAAGGCAGGGGGAGAATGTCAGGTCTGATCCAGTTTTTCACAGATTTTTTTGCATAGTTTCAACATTCACTGGATAATCATCTGAATACTAAAGAGTGATACCACAGGGCTAGACTGAAGTACAGTATTTGAATAAGCTGTTTGTTTGGGGTTTTTTTACATAATTACCTGCCTTCAAAACTGAGATCACAGCTATGTACAACATACAGTGGAATTTCTAGTTCACTTTAAAGCTCCAGAGATCAGTTAGAAATCCTTTCAGGCTTTTCATCGTTCAAGTACAAAATATATCAAATTTTGATGAACTTCTTGAAACGTGATCTGTCACTACATCATTTAAATTAAAAAAAAAACTACTCTAAAAATAAATGTATATATTTATGTTGGCTACCATGAAAACTGTTCTTGTGCAGCTTTTTGTTATCATTCTTACTATGTATGTCTTCCTGTATCACGTAAATTAAGCTTTGATGAAGGTTGAATTCCTAAAAATTCTTGCCGCTCTTTCAATGTATAAAATTCAAATATATTATTTGCAGTTCCCAAATGCAAAACTCTGTTGCTGTTATATGACACACATCCTCATTCAGAGGCAAAATAGTTTTTTTCTTTCCTGAGGTAAAAAAGGAGTGAGAGAGCAAAAAAGTAGCTGAGCCTTTGTCTGTTTCCTTAAGTGAGTCTCTTGTCTTCTGTATGTATGACAATTTGACATATGAGATGATGACTAATTTTGCAGAATTTCAAGAGTGTAATGTAGAATGGCAGAACTGGCTGAAAGATGTTGTGAAAGTTCAGTTTGAAATTCTCAAATACATATTCATTGCAAAGAAGCTTACATGCCTGCAAGCATTTGCATTCTTTTCTCTGCTTCTTAAAAAGCTAATGGAGGATACATAGTACTAGATGCTCAAGTGCTAATCTTTCAGCCTTTAAATGTCTTTGTCATGAACTTTATTATGTTTTCTTAATCATGACCACTATCCTTTTTTTTTTTTTGTTCTGAGCATCTGTCTAATATAACTGGGAATTGATTTATAGTTCAAAGTAGGGAAGCAGAAGAAGATTGAAGGCTGTCCCTCAGTAACTAAATACCGACTGCAGTGTAAAAGGGAAAATTAAAATCTTGGCTGTTTTCCAGAAATATTAGTAGCAACATCCTTTTCAGGCAATATTCCCACTGAAATCAGTGTACCCAATTAATATTAAAAAGATTTAAAATTTTCTTCACAACAATTATTCAGTGCAGAAGAATCTCAATTCTTCTAAGAGCTTTTATTTGCTACTGCCTCAAGATGTATACCATTTGTTTTCTCTAGCTATTCATAAAACTTTAGTTTGTGGCTTTTATAATTTTGACCTAGTAAATTCTAGAGCACTTGATAAAGCATTAGGGATCATTGCAAGCAATGAAAAAAAAAAAAAGGAAAAGAAAGAAAAGAAAACATTTCATTTCCTATATGCTTGTATAAAACAGTGTGGGATTGCACAAAGCACTCGGTAAGAACTGTGCAGCAGGAGTGTATGGTCTATGGGATACTGAAATGTCGACAAAATAAATGTATTTTAGACACACATGAGCAGTCTTTGCTTGCCAGCTGTCTCAGCATGATTAGATTACAAAGTGGTAGAGTGATCTCTGCAGAGCTTTCATGAGAGTTGTGAAGGAGGATGATGCAGAGTCTTTATGGAGTTTGACAGGTAGCATTGCAGTGACACTTTTCTACAAGAAGGCGTCTTGGTCAGGAGGCTTTCTGGCTCTTCACACTATTGGACTGTACATGTATTTGTTAGACTTTGTCTGGCAAAATATTGGATTTCAGAAGTCATACTGTAGCCATAAGTGTGTTGTTAAGTGTGCTAAGCCCTGCAGAGAGACTTAGACAAATTAGAGAGATAAGCAATGACCAGCCATATGCAGCTCAGTGAGGGAAAGTGCTGGATGCTGCACCAAGGATGGGCAACCCTGGGTGTATGGACAGACTGGGGAATGAGAGGCTGGAAAGCAGCACTGTGGAAAGAGACCTGAGTGTCTTGGTCGATGGCAAGTTGGATCTGAGTCAGCAGTGCCCTGGAAGCCAGGAGGACCAACCCTGTCCTGGAGGACATCAGGCACAGCATCACCACCCAGGCAAGGGAGGAGATTGTCCTGCTTTGCTCTGGATTGGGGTGAGTGCTGGGGGCAGTTTTGGGCACCACAACACAAGAAAAACAGTGAGCTATCAGAATGTATCCAAAGGATGGCAGTGAAGATGGTGAAGGGCCTCAAGGCAAGCCATGTGAGAGGCTGAGGGCTGAGGGCACTTAGTCTGTTCAGCCTGGAGAAGAGGAGACTGTTTTGTTTCAGTAGAATGTTAAATCACTTTGCACTAAGAGATATCTAGGTTTAAATGTCAAATCAAATGGCTCAATCCACTGAGTGGTAGATGTATTTTAGTCATCAATGCTTTTATGAAAAACCACTTTTAGGATTGTTCCTCCTGTCAGAGCTCCCAGCCTGAATGTGGGTGAGGGAACCAGATCCATTTGGCATAGAAAAGGGCTTCTGATGGGCTGCAGGAAGAAGAGTGGCCAAGGCCAGGTGTGGGGATGAGCCCCTCGCTGCCTCCCCCAGCACAAGAGCCAGTGAGCAGTGAGTGACAAAAGAAAAACTCCCCTTCAGGGCTAAAGAAAGGATGCAATTCCTTGGGTCATGAGCAGCAGCTTAATCCTTGCCAGAAGACTTCCTGGGTGTGTGAGCTGCAGCATGTGGCCCAGCTTCTGCCTTGCCTTGTGGGATGCTTTTTGCACTTCTCCTCTGGGATGCTGGGCTGCCCATTGGGTGGAGACCAGCGGCTCCAAGAGAGCATCCAGCATCGAGCTGTTGAGAAGCTGGGTGCCTGCCAGTCAAGCAATTCTTTTGGCTCTGAAATGGAGGAAATCAAGAAGAGAACAGAAAAGAAAGAAAGCCAAACAAAATAATAAAACACAAATATTTCAGGGGGAAAAAATGCAGAGAGATGTCTAAGGTGAAAATACAGACAGCTTTAATCATCACTGTATTTGTTTGTTTGTTTGTTGTCTTGCTCATTAGAGCACTGATCCATCACAACTCCCCTCTCAGCACCAGGCACTGACAGGGGTTGTGGGAGGGGGACTGCTTGTTTGGGGCTGAGAGCTGGTCTGCACCAACCCCCCATGCCAAATCAGAGGAGGGGACCTGCTGAGGTGACTCAGCACCTCTGATTGGTAAAACCCTTCAGGAATATACTCATGGGGTTTATGTGATAAATGTTTTCAATATTGAGAAGTGTAGCGCAAGGCATTTTTTTTCCTCTGAGGGAGAAAAAAAAGGATTTTCTTCCAATTTTCTATGCTTTTGTGCGTCTTTCCTATTAGGTGTTCTTACAAAAATAAACATGAATTAGTTTGTAGTAAAACTATAATTAGCATATTTGTAAGATGTACATGAGGTGTTGTCTGGTAATAAGGAATACCTTTTAAGCAACAGCATTTTGAAAGGGGAGGGAACAACTGTAACCCATTTTTTTCTTGCTCATGGAGGTGGTCATGACACAGAGGTTGGCCTTTCTGATGTTGGCAGCACCTCTGGGAAAGATGGACCATCATCCACATTATCAGCTGACAGACCTGACACATCCAGAGCCTCACACTTGTTGTGTAGAGGCACCTGAGGAGGTAAGGCAAATACGTAGAGAGGGTTCACTTACCAACCTGAGCATAGACTTGCCTCTATTCTCTTCTTTAGTGTAAGTTACTGCCTTCTGTCTGGTTGGGGGTGGGGCTGCAGGGGATACAGGATCTTGAAGGTTTTTTTCTCACAGATGTTCCTATTTCTGTCTCAGGGAGGGAAGAGCATGCTCCAGCAGCTTTTTCTCAGACTCCCTGACAGGTTCCTTAACCTGTCCACTTCCCTTCAAAGCTCTGTCATCATCTACTTGGTCACACACCTCACATAGGTGTCCTTGCTCTGCCAGCTCCTGTGAACTAGGGGTGCAATACATCAACAAAACAAGCCATGCCTGAAAACAGTGAGAGAGGACACTATTCAGCATGGGACAACTCACTGCTGAGATCATCCCTGCTATGATCTCAACACTCCGTACTGTGTCTCACCAGCTTATTATTAGAAAATTATTGGCAACGGAGGTTTCATAAGGCATATTACACCACAAACCACCATAATAAAGATCTTGAACAATATCAATGGGCCACAAATAAAAACCCTGATATGGTTTCCTTCCCTAACACATGCACATACACACACACTAAACACATCTCAGTGTTAGCAGCCCTCAACTGAAATAACAAAATGCTGTATTATTTCTACTTCAAGATTCAATACAGGTCAAGTGACTTGCTGAGTTCAGGCAGTTTCAGGTTTCTACATAACCGTGAACCATTCTGCTTTTGAAAACAAAACTAATCTAGGAACTTTGGGGTGCTTTTTTTCCTCTTTGTTTTTTTTCTTCTTCTTTTTTTCATCACAGTTTCATAACAAGTGTCGGAAAATAAACTTTTCCCCTTTCAATTTTGCTTAATTCTGTCTAACAATAATTTAACCTTAAAAACAATCAAAACTTTTTTATTGTAATTTCAGACTTCAGCATGATCATCTGATCTCCAAGGACAGAAAGAGTGATTACTATTCAAGAAGAAAACAAGTCCGCTTCTATTTTAATTAAAAAGATGCTGTGTTTATGCTGGAAATTACTTTGAAGTTTGAATTAAAGGTGAAATTATTTTCTTTAATTGAAGTTATAAAACATTTATCTTATTGCTGTGAATACCTAAAAGGGATGAAAATAATTTTTTGCTTGTCCCAAACCTTTGCTGAGGACTAGAATGCGTTTTGTTTCCCTTATTACTTTTGGTTATTTACAGTATGTAACTCACTGGTGCTGTAACATGAAGAAAACACCTCTTAATCTCATACCACCACCAGACGGGACTTTCTACTTATTTTCTTTTTAAAACCTAATTTTGCAGAAGACTTTAGCTCTTGTCATTGTTTTTTCCTTTCAAGGAAACATTTTGACACAATATCTGATGTAACACTGAAGTTTTGAGATCCTGAATATTTAGAGATTCTATCCAAGCCAGAGAGTCTAGAGATAGTTTGGTGGCAGGTGCTGCAGGGGCAGCCCCACCTGGAGGCCTCCAAGGAGTGTTTAGGAATGACAGCTCTTTTGTGTCATACATCAAACTCCTTAGCAGCCACTGCAGTTCATTTTTCCACACATGAGAGTCTTCAGTTGGAAGTTGCTCCATGCAATGACATGAGCTGTCACACAAACCTGGGGTCTGACTCAGATGGTGTCTGTGTCCCTTCAGTGATGAGTCAGGCACCTGTCACCTCAGCTCTTTCCCTGTTTGCCGCCTTCATTGCTCTTGCCAATAACCTACCCCAGCCCTGAGTGTCTGGCTGCTTCCACTATTCCACTGGACACCTGCAAATTCCAGAGAAGCATCATCTGTCCAGGAGGGAGACCTGTACATACCACAGGTCCAACATAGCATGGCAAATACTACATTTCTTAGCATGATCTTGAAAACAACAGGCAGTAACACCCTTACTTAGTAATTGCAAACCTGGTAGAAGGGTTCACATGCTTCTCTTTTACCAGTTATTAGCATGCTGTGGAAAGGTTGGGGGAAAACACTTCTGAAAACTGTCATTCCAGTTTTAAACAGAGGAGGACTGAGTCATGGGAGAAACTATTTCTCTCACACTGAATTGTGACAGAATCAGAATTAAAATATCCTGCTTTCATTCTTCTCAAGTGTTGCTGCTGCTTTTCATGTGTATCTTTTCTGCTTTCTGCACTGTTCCAGATTTTCTTGACTTTGTGTTGCTTGGTAGTTTTATTTAAACCAAAAATGCAAAACTGCTTCCTCAACTCACTTATTACGTCTACTTCTTTCAGGCCTCTTATCTCTCACCTCATATTAATTGATTCATTTCCCTCTCCAGAGTTAAGCACTATCAAAACTAATTATTTCACAGCAACCTGTATGTTTTGGGCTGAACTTGTGATTTATTAATAATTGCACATCTATACTCATGAGAAAGCTGAAATACTTGAAAAACTGAAGTAAGGTGATAAACTTTTAAATAGCTCTCCATTTCATCCTATCCAGATTTTTGAAGACACCATGAATTCTCACGAGATCATATTTTTTTCAGAGTATATTTTGCTCAGAGTACTTGTGAGTAAGGATGCCTGTGAAAAATCTTTGAAGGTGCTGGAGTCCATCATGCCGGTCACTTTTTAAGCACTACCTCCTAAGGGCACAGGAACAGGCAATTCCAAAATGTTAGAAGTCAGGTGAGATGGTGAGGTTGGCTTGGCTGAGCAGGGATCTTTTGGAGCTAAAGCAAGGAAAAGGAGATGTGTAGCCAAAGTCAGGAGACATGGGAGGGAAACAGAGATAGTCCTGTAAGGGAGAAAATTCATGCAGCCAAAACGTGACTGGAGTTATGCTGGCCAGAACTGTGGGAGACAGTGAAAAGAGTTTACTTAAATCATTAATGGTAAAAGGCAGTGCAGAGAAAAAAATGGCCCATTGCAGGATTAGAATGGTCACCTCCCAAACAGGGACAGAGACAAGGCAGAGGTGTTTAATACTTTGCTTGCCTTTGTCTCCAACACTGCTGATGGGCTAAGGGGGTCCAAGTGCCCTGAGCTGGAGGACCATGACTGTGAAAGTGACAAACTCCCAGCTAACCTTGAGCCTGTGCGGGTCCTATTGCTCCAGCTGGATCCTTACAAATCTATGGGGCATGATGGGATTCATCTGAGAATACTCAAAGAGCTGATGATGTCATCATGAGCTTCTCTTAATGTTTTTTGAACATTCTTGGGAATCCATAGAAATCTCAGTTGACTGGAAGCTGGTGAGCATTGTCCCAGTTTTCAAGAATGACAAGAATGACCCTGGAAACTGCAGGCCTGTCAATCACACCTTTAGTAGTGTCACTAGTAAAATTATGGAGAAAATTATTCCTGAAGGTATTGAAAACCTCCTGAAGAACAATGCAGCGCTAGGGCACAGCCAGCAAGGCTTCATGAAGGGAAAGTTCTGCTTGTCAAACCTAATTTCACTTTGTGACAAGGTAACCCTATAGTGTTGGGGTCAAAGAAAGCCTCGAGCTAAGGTCATGGGAAAAATCCCCCCATCAGGGTGAGAGTAGGCTCACTGTCAAGGTTTTAGTTTGATAACTGGGCGGAAACACCAAAATATGTAATGGTCTCATGTTCCCCAATTTCTGGTTTGTTTCCCAGCCAACGCACCAATTATTGTTAGGGTTTAGTGTTTGCAATTTTATATATATATATGACTAGGAGAGTTCAAAAAGCAAAACAGGCTTACCTGAAAGTTGCAAAAAGATAATTTATTTACACACATTAAGAAAATAAGAAAAAGAAAACTAAATAAACTACAAATGAAACTTTCAGACCACCCTTCTCTTCCATTCCCACAAATATTCCACTTGCCTACACACAACCTGAAGAAAGATAAAACCTGTGACTTCAATCAGTTTTACCATGTAAAAATAATCTTCCATCAGTCCTTTAGGAAAGGAGTCTTTTTGAGTCTCATGGAGACATGGTCACACGAGGAACAGCCCTCGGGTGGCTTTTATGCCACACATCTGCAGCGGCCTGAAAAGAGCCTTTGCAAACTGTGAAATCCAACCCATTAGCAGCTTTCCCAACACTGCATATGGGTCATAATCTGCTTATTAGGGGTACTGTTTTAAGGATGCCTCTTCTAGTATAAAGCAAAGATTCCCCTTTTCCTTGTTTCCAAAATTATCTTCATCTCAAAACTCAAAGTCTCTTTTTCCCTATTTCCCAAAAGCAGCTGCATCTTAAAAACTCAAAATCTCTTTTTCCCCTAGGAGGACTTTTGCACCCGAAATCCTGAGGTGACACCCGGTCTTCCTATCTGGTCCTGGGCTGTCACACTGTAGGGATGAAGGGAAACCATGCAGTCTTGATGAAGTCATTTGGATTTCAGCAGAGATTTTGATACTATCTCTTCCAGGATCCTTCTGGACAAAACACCCAGCACATCAGCTGGATAAACAGATCTGGTGATGAGTGAGCAACTGTCTCACAGGTCAGGTACAAATAGAGACAGTGACTGGAGTGACATCACATCGGTCACCTGTCACTACCAGGGTTCCACAGGGCTCCATCTTTGGCCTTGTGCTCTTTGGACACAGGACTCAAATGTAAATTAAACAAGTTTGCTGATGACATTAAATTGGGAGATGCTGAAAAGAGGCTGGAAAGCAGCACTACTGCAAGGGACCTCGGAATCCTGGTCAATGGCAAGCTGAATCTGAGTCAGCAATGCCCTGGTGGCCAGGAGGATCAGCCCTGTCATAGGGGACATCAGGCCCAGCATCACCAGCCAGGCAAGGGAGGAGATTGTCCCACTCTGCTCTGGGCTGGGTTGACATCATCTTGAGTGCTGGGGGCAGTTTTGGGTGCCNCCAGCACATCAGCTGGATAAACAGATCTGGTGATGAGTGAGCAACTGTCTCACAGGTCAGGTACAAATAGAGACAGTGACTGGAGTGACATCACATCGGTCACCTGTCACTACCAGGGTTCCACAGGGCTCCATCTTTGGCCTTGTGCTCTTTGGACACAGGACTCAAATGTAAATTAAACAAGTTTGCTGATGACATTAAATTGGGAGATGCTGAAAAGAGGCTGGAAAGCAGCACTACTGCAAGGGACCTCGGAATCCTGGTCAATGGCAAGCTGAATCTGAGTCAGCAATGCCCTGGTGGCCAGGAGGATCAGCCCTGTCATAGGGGACATCAGGCCCAGCATCACCAGCCAGGCAAGGGAGGAGATTGTCCCACTCTGCTCTGGGCTGGGTTGACATCATCTTGAGTGCTGGGGGCAGTTTTGGGTGCCATCTTATAAGATATAAGGATATTAGAGAGTGTCTAAAGGAGGACCATGAAAATTGTGAAGGGTCTTGAGGGGAAGCCACACAAGGAGTGGCTGAGGGCCCTTGGTTTGTTCAGCTGGGAGAAGTGAAGACTGAGGGGAGACCCCATTGCAGTTACAACTTCCCTGTGAGAGGAAGATGAAGGACAGACACTGATCTCTTCTTTATAGTGACCAGTGACAGGACCCAAGGGAATAGCCTAAAGTTGAGTCAGGGGAGGTTTGAACTAACTATCAGGAATTTTTTTTTTACCCAGAGGGTGTTTGGGCACTGGAACAGGCTCCCCAGGGCAGTGGTCACAGCACCAAGACTGACAGAGTTCAAAAAGTGTTTGGCCAATGCTTTCAGACACATGGTGTGCCTCTTGGAGATAGTGCCATGAAGGGCCAGGAGTTGCATTCAATGATCCTCGTGGATCTCTTCCAGCTCAAGATATTCTATGATTGCATGGGGGGTTTTTTTAACATTTTCTTTTCCAGGCTAGAGGTGCTCTTGTTCAAAAGCTTTTAGACAGCTTTGTAGCATTCTTTTTTTAACATATTTTTAAATTATTTTAAAGAAGAAAAAATCCAGTGATACCACTTAAAGGGTAGTTTGGATCTCTTGACCAGGTACCGAAATTTTGTAAGGCATAATGCTGGCTTTTACACTGAGAGTATAGGACACCACATCCTCTCTAAAGCTTTCTGCTCATGTCAGTGCTAGGTGGCACAGAATGAAACTGCAGGGCCAGAAACACATTATCTAAGGACTTTTAAATTCAGAGCAGTGCAATTGTTGAAATATTGAGAGGTATTGTAATGTGTCTTGTTTTCAAAACTTGTGTGTGACTGATCAGCCTCTGTATCTGCCTTGTTCCACTAATGTTCTTGTCTAAAATCACAGTGCTCTAAACGACCCCAGGTGGGTAGGGCAGTGAGTGCTAAAACTGTACCTCATGGTGCTTGCTAGTTCATATTTTGATCAAGTGTAGGGAATATGTGACCTGCAGCTAACTAAATGTTTCTCACAGGTCCAGCTGAGTCACTGAAACATGACATCTGCATGTCTCAGGATACCAAACTTGTGACTTGAAATACAAGTTATTGATTACTGCTTTGTTAAAAGTAGCCAGAGTCAATTAATGTGACATCGTATAACTTCTAAACTAAATGATGGCTGTAAATGATAATTTTCAGCTGAGATGTGGGCAACTTATTAGAAACAGATAAGATATAAGATAAAGTGTGTAAGAGTTACATATCTGAATTGTTTCTAATGCTAGAAACAAACAAAGAACGAGTATGTTGTTCTTAGTGTAAGAACAACATACTGATTTCAGGAAGAAGAGATTATTTTATCAGAAGTAAAACACTAAATTTGTCTTGCACTTTTTGTAAGGCAGTTTCGAGGCCTTTTCAGGGATATGCATCCTCTTGTTTAAGTCCTATAATATCCTTGCCTTGAATAATGTATGAACCATCTGCCACAGTGACAGCATCCCTTTATCTTTTGGGTAGTCATGGTGAGATTGGTGCTGATACTGAACAAGGAAATCTGTGGGTTTTCTTAGTTCTTTGGTTTTGTGTGAGGAATGGAAGCAGAAGGTGGTCCTTGCACTTGTAATAAGCACAATAGAATCCTACAGTGGCAGTGAACAATCCTGCTATCTTTGTCTGACCTCCTCTTCTTCAACCAAAACCAAAATCAAACCCAAAACAAAACAAAGCTTTCACCAAAGCTGACCCAAGCATAGGCCTTGATGACAAATATAATGGTCCTCTAGTTCATACAGCCCCCAATGCTTTAAGAAGCTTTTCTTTTTGTGTACTGACACACTCACTGTATCGTTTAAAGTCCTGGAATATGCATACAGAGGTTGTTTTCCATGCTGATCACTTCTTATAGTGGAATTTTGTGTTTTCCCCAGCATTCCAATCAGCATCAAAATTTTATGAAAAAGTTTACTGATTGGAATTAAACTACACCCAGGCAGCTGTGATGCTGTTAGTTATTGCAGGCTCTCAGGGGGTGATGTTTAGCACAAAAATCCTTCTGTACAGCCTCCCTGTGCAGTGATCTCCTACAGACCTCCTATTTGCTCTGACTAATGACAGACTAGCCTTCATTTGAGAACAAGTTGATAAAAGCATTTTTTCAGATTTCAGCAAAAAATAATGAGCTGCTGAGTTATTTGATACAACAAATTCCTGAACTGATGTAGCAAACCCTAGACTACAAATAGTGCTTGAAATCCTAAATCAACAATTCAGACCTGTTGTTGGATGATGCAAGTGCAGGAAAAAGGCCTTTTTACTGGTCCTTTACAATCTAGGATCAATGGAAAACAAAAGCAGAGGACATCCATCACAGTCAGAGAAACCAACGCTACATTTGGAGGAGGAGGAAAAACTCTGCTTTAATTTTTCTCTAAACACACTGGGGAGCACATTTGTCATATATCTGGGTCAAAGAATGGTATAAAGAGACAATGCAAAAGAATATGTTGATTCAATTCAGCCTTGCCCTCAGAAAATTGTTGCTTATATAGTCCTGTCTTAGCCATATCTCCTAAAAAATGCAACTCCAACTTTTAAAACAGGATATTGACCTTTAGCAGGAATAAAACATGCTGCCCTTCCTTAATACTTTTGTCCTGCTGTAACAGTAGTAGTTACTATGCAAGTAGTGCTGATGTGGCTAGAGGAAGGGAGAGCAAAGGCCTAGGACAGCAAGACTTCATAGAAACAGACAGTGCCACATGTCCTGCATGTGCAAGGTACAGCTGTACTTCAGAGAGGTACTACAGACATTGAAAAAGTAGTATCAGTGGATGATACACAGATAATATTTATTGTTGAATACAATTAAGAGGCTGTGCTTCTGAGCCTGAAATTTACCTCTTCCAGCCTTCTAACTTCCCATGTTTCCCCTTGGTTTAGTCCTTTGCTGTATCCAAAACAGGAAGTTCTTCTTCCAAGTGAGCTAGTGGTATATTATGCTTTTTGATCTTCCTTCTTCCTTTGCACTTTAAAATCTTAATGTTCCTTAATCCTCCATGGGATTGCTCATTTTGCTGCGGAGCAAAAATTTAAACCAGCTGTTAAATGTATGAATGCTGCTTCTTACACAGGAAACTACTGGCAGAGAAATTGTTTTAGTCAGAACTTGTGCTGCAGCTGGGAGGACATGTGCTCCTCGATAAAAAGGCAGCTGGTTTTTCCAGGGTGCTCGCTCCTATGTATTTCTGAGGAAGAATTGGTACCTTTGTCTGCAGTTTATAGCAGAGTGAGGGATGCTGTAGATTTCAGGAAGGGATGAAGATTGTTCTTGTGACACTGTGTTGGATACCAAGGATTGCACTTCTGATTGGTTTGGTTTTCAAGCAAGCAGCATTTTACTTAAGAGATAGTTCTGTGTACATTCCAGTGCAATTTGTTTTGTCCCTGGCGGAAGGTGGAAATGTGGAAAGGCATGGGCAGGAAAGAGAACACTGAGGGATAACTCGCAAATATCTTTGTCAAACAGAATGGAAACAGCTTGATGCATGAAGTATTACTGATGATTTTCAAAAGCAAGGACATGAGAACCAAATTTTTCTGGGTTGTCAGAGTTGCCCTGAGGATGCTGCAGGAGCAGGGAGAGGTGAAGAATACTCTGGAAAACTTGTAGTGGGCCATGGAAAACAGTTGGGAATAATTCAAAAATACCAGGGAATGTTTTTCCTTAGTTCAAATACAGAGAGGAAAGAATCAACTTTTCTGTTCCTTCTTCACATAACACAGACATAACAGTAGATCAGTTAGTCTGTATTTACTGTAACATTGGTTTCCAGACTTTGCTTCCTGGAGTTACTGTCTCATGTTCTTGCAAGGATCATCCCAAAGAACTAAGCAAGTTGGTACAAAATTTTTTTCAGCCTACTTATGCTAGGAATTAGATAACTTCTATGTACGTNTTGTTTTCTTCCTGTTTCAATTCCCAGTGCTAATGCTCCACTATTCTGCACATTGTTTGCAGGTAGCTGGAGCCTTCTCAGTGCTCCGTGCTGGAGCAAACAAGTTGTTGAGGGTCCCAGGCAGAACACTGACGTTGGAGAAATTAATGTAAAAACAATGTAAAAACAGTGCTAAGAACACACACCTTCAGTGTCTTTTCTATAACTAGGGCAATCCTAGCATTCACTTTTAAGTGCATCACTGCTATTTACCAGGGGTGCAGAACATCTTTCAGCCACCGTATTTCATGTTTAAAAATTAACTTTAACAGATCAAGCGTGTTTTGGTTTGGTTTGGTTTTCTCCTTTTGAATTTCATCTATGATTGTACGGGGTTTGCTGTTCCTTCTCCTGAGTTACTCAAACCTTTCTCAAAGACTTATTGGCTTGAAATGTTCTTTGCTCCCTCACTGCCTGAAAGTGTCTAACAGTCTTTCCTGGAAATCTGTTAGCTATAAAGCTCTTTAATTCCACAGTTCCTGGAGGCTTTGGGTCCCTGTGTCAAGCACTGGATACATTTAAACTTCAGTGGGGATGTTCAGTTCAGTATTAACTAGATTTGCCCCATGCTGCAGTCTCTGGACTGTGAATTTTGCCTGCAATATGACTGCATAACATTGACTACAGTGAAGTTTTTATCCCTCATTCCTCATATGAATTTGGCTGGTTGTTCCTTCCTATGTTTTTTTCCCCTAGGTCTTTGAACTTCCTTTTTTTTTTTTTTTNTTTTTTTCTTTTTTCTTTTTTTTTTCTTTTTTCTTTTTTTTTCTTTTTTTTCTTTTTTCTTTTTTTCTTTTTTTCTTTTTTTTTCCAGCTTCCACTGTTTATTCCTCTGCCTTTGGTTCCCCCCTTGCTTTCTCCTTCATTAAGCTTAGTGTCCATTATAAGGTTTACTTCTCTTCCCTGAGAAAGGAGGCAAGAGGATTTGGGACTGGAAAAAGGGGGTTGTACATTGGTTTGCATCCTCTGCCTGGTTATACACACGCAGCATTCTTGTCTTCCCAGCAGTGGTGAGCAAATCAAGACCTGTGGTAGCTCCTCTCCTTGTTGCTGTGTAGCCATAGGGTGGCTGATATGGGGATCTGTTTTCTGCAATTCCCAAATCATACAGAAACAATTTCTTCAGTGTGCTGAGAAAAGGTTATACAAGCAGGAATGTGTGTTGGATTGGAGAGAGAAGTGACAGATAGGGTAGGCTTTTATTTGGTTTCTGCTTTTTTTGCCCTCCCAACAGAAATGCAGAAATTCTGGCTTTTTTAACCCAAAGAGAAAAAAAGCAATTAAAAGGTGTGAATCTAATTATTGCCTTGGTTTAGAGTTTCTACAGGGAATGAAACTAACCTGGCAGGAATTGGGATTATATGATTTGCATAGGACAGAACTGCTGCTTTGAGTTTTGGGGGAGCTGACAGCATGCTCATCTAGACTATATGTACTCTTCCAGTTTTGCATATTGACCTTTCAGAGTAGTCAACAGTGACTCATGATACTTTTCACCTTGAAAGGTGGCATTTTATGCTTTTCCTTTTTTTTATTTTTTGAAATTGCTTGTCAATTATGGCCATAGGCTGAGCAAAGGTTGGGTGAATACAGTCATTTAATACATTCCAGAAAAATTATATTTTACAATGCAAGAAACTAGAATTTCCATGTTCCTTCCCCTTTCTTGTATTGGCTTTTATATTGCCTCTTGCTTGCTACAGCCAAAGTCCAAGTAAAACCAGAGCTCCACATTTGTTAGACAGGTCTGTAGATGTTGCTTTATAGGCAGTGTTGTAGAAGGACCTTTAGGTGTAGCTGGGAAAGGTGATTATGCAGCTCCCTGGAATTCAGAGGTTTCCTTTCCCTCAAGGCTTTTGTGGTGGCATGCAATGATAGCAAGCCTTCTTGAGGCTTGTGCATATTTCATAATTTTCTTCTTTCAAAACTTAGATGCTTTTTCAAAAACTGGATAGGAGATGTTACCAAGTATGCATATTGCAGTCATGCAGTACCCTAAAATACCATTCAATTTTGCTGTAAGTTTTGTGTCATGAGGAGGAAGAAGACTGGTTGGTAAGGGAGGAGCATGGCAGAAAACCCCACTTTTACTCTCATTTTGGTTCAGACTTTTCACTTAACAATATTTGCCCCTGGAAAGCAACAGGTGTCCTGCCCTGAACCTTCAAAACTCCAATTCAAAGTGTCTGAAAAGGCCTTTAGTGTGTAAGATCTGCTTCAATCTGTAGTTATGTGAGATGTCTGCAGTAACATAAAATAATACTGTTTTCAGAAAAAACATATAATGTAAAAGGAAAAAGGTTAGTTGATGAAACAAAAAAGACCTGGGATCTCAGGAGAAGACACCTCAGGCATCCTGTGAAACAGCAGGGAAGGGCCTGCTCTCTATCTTGTCCATTGCTGCAACTCCACAGACTCATCACAGCTTTCAGGAAGCAGATGTTCAAGATACCCCAAGCCATTTATTCCCACAGGCTGCAAAATGTGTATACTGCAGAAATGTATTTCTTTTGTGGGAGCTTCAACTACTGTTAAAATGCTTTTAACTGCTGTTTAACTACTGCTCTCTGCTGTTGTTGATTGGTAGTTTAATGATGCTGGATCAAACCCTGAAGGGAAACTGTCCAGGGCTGGAGGAAAGGGACTTTATGACTTGAAAGACACTATCAGCCCAAAAATTGAGAGGACAAATTGGGGAATAGGTAACAAGTGCCTTATAATCTGCACAGAAGGTTCAAAAACAAGTTTCCAAGATGAATAGTGAGGTATTTAAGAGCATTTATTTTGTAAGACAGGTTTAGGACTAAACAGTTTAGGACTAAAACTGATGTTTCATGTATGTGGGCGCTGAAAGTCAGGATTTTTTTTTTTTCCAGTGCAAAGGTTTTTGTAGTGGTATGGTTTTCTGTCTATTGTGAATGATTTGTTCCTTGTCCCCCACTGGTAGTTCATACTTGATTGTACCTAAGTATTTCCCTCCCTTCTGTCCTGTCACTCCTTTATTCCCCTCCTCTGGGCCCTGTCACTTGGCTGCTCCCCCCACAGGCTTCTGGAAAGTTCGGGGAAGAGTGATAGGACAAGGCCAGAGGAAATCCCTCCTTCCCAAATGGGAATGGGTCCTCAGGGGTGTCCCTCATCCCCGAGCCACTCCCTGGTTTTTCCCTCATTGGTGAGTCCCTTATGCCTTCCCCTTTCCCCACCTCCGTATATAAGTTACAGTTTTTCTTTGTTTGGGGCTCTGCTGCGCAGATTCCCAGAGGTGAGGAGGTCCGTGCTGGGGCTCCAATAAATTTGTGTGGCAACCCCTCAACACAGTGCTCCTCATTTCCTTGCCTTCGTCGCCTATATGTCAGTGCTTGGAGGCACACACTGATTTCTGAACCCACCAGACTGGCTCGACCTGCCCTGCAGTGAGAGCCATACAGAGGCCGTCTGTGGTGTCAGAGTTAGCCCAGGCTGGCTGAGAGATCGCTCTCAGGAGGCACCACGACAGGTTTTAAGACTTACGTGTCCTTTTAAAATTTCCAAACTGTGCACACAATATTTTGTAGGAGGGGTTGTTGCAGTTTATATTGGACTTGATTATAATGCAGGTGTATGTTTTACAATTTTGTTGATGGATGCGTCCTAATTGTGTAGGATGGGAAACCGTGAAAATAAGGACATGACAATTTTCATAATGAATGACTAAACACTCTAAGAAGTGCTTGAATAAATACTCAAAAAGAATTTTAATACCTTATCCATGGTAGCAGGACCATCAGAGGAGGGAGGAAAGAGAGAACATACTGTGGTTTGGGTATTTTTAAATTTAAAATACAAAATACTATTAAAATTATATTTNAAATACCATTTTGTATTTTAACACTGTCTTTTCAGTAGATTCCCTTTAGACTCAGAAGAGTAGATTTGATTTTTCAATTTGGTTATGGGGCATCTGAGAACTTTTAAATGGTGCTGAAAAAAGGGACAGTTGTGAAAATTGACGTTTGCTGATAGTATCCACATCCCTGTAAAAAAATACATTTAAAACTTCTGTGTCTTTTGGGTACTTGCCTAAGTGCACATGGATGTGGGAAGGAAGGGGGTTACTGTTTGCAAGGAAAATGCTTTGTGGTACTTGGTGGGTGCCAGGGATACAGATGTGTCCTGTAGGGACTTACAAGGATAGTGACAATTCAACAGCCTTGAAAGGTCCTTGACAAATCAGAGCCATGGCTTGACTGGGATCTAAGAGAAACCTGTAAAGTTCTTTCCAGTCTTGAAACCTGAGTCAGAAGGCTACAGAAGCCTTGAAATAACTTTCCATCAACAGCCAGGCCAATTCCAGTTACAGCAAGGAACAATCAGAGGAACCTGGAGAGAGAAGACCAGATATGCTGAGTTTGAATGCTCTGCCTGATACAAAGCAGATTTGTGCTGTAAATCAGCCTTCCATGACCTTCCTGACCACAGCAGCTTCATCAGCACCAGCAGCAGTGAGAGACACTAACTGAGACAGCTAAGCTGGGATCCCTGCTAAGGGCACTGCTTTTCCCTGAGCCAGCTTGGTGACAACATCACTGGAGGACCCACCCAAAACCTCTTTTAATTCCTGGATGCTACCACATGTGAAGGTGACACAAAATCTCCCAAATTCAGAAGCAAACCTTAACAGCATCTTTTGTGGAACAGTTATGTATGTCTTTAGCTTACGGCATCAGAGGATGAATGCTAGTTTCTGAGGGGGAACTAGTCCATATTTGAAATACTCCATGTGGATTTAATGGTGATAATGGATTTAATAACTATCATAGCAGTGACAGCAGAATCACACCTTCTTTCCCCTCCCCCTGACTCTTTTGTAATGCATCTCTGAAGCAAAGCTTACAAAGAAAGAAAAATGAAGTGCTTAACTTTGATCTTCATGAACAAGAAATTAGAAAAAGGCAAGACACCTAGGATACTTAGGTAAAACAGTAAAACAGTAAAATTTCTTCTTGGTTAAATTTGCTTTTCTGCAAGCATTTTGGTGCTCTTTGAAGCCCCATTTTACTGTGGCTGACGCTGGATTTCTGTAAAATCCCTACCTACAAAATCGGTTTTACAAAATTGATTTTATCAAAAAAACCCCAGTTTTATGCATGAGTGGGGGTTGTGCAATGAAGGGTGATGGACGAAGCCACAGGGGTATCTGGAGAGCAGCTGCCACCTCCCTGCTCTGAGCCAGGATGGCCCAGATGGCCAGATTGGCTGCCCACTGCACCCACCTGCCCTGAGGACTGGCCTGTCCTCCACAGGCCCTGGGCAGCCCCCAGACAGGGGGCTGAATTGTGAAAGGCTGAGACCCCTTGCCAGGACAACCTTGCCTTGATTTGATGTGTGCTGCTTGCCCAGGGGCATCACCATTTGGCTGGAAAGTGGCACTAACAGCTTCCTTCATGTCTGGTTTAATTAAGGCAAAACCTGCAAATTTACATGGAAGATAACATTTTTTTATTTTTCTCAATCTACATTGTTGTATTCTGTTTTTCCCACCATCCATACCCAGTATCACTGAAGCATAGTCCTGTCATCTGAGCTTGACTTGAAATGTTAGTATTTGGACAGCAGGGTATTAGGGAAGCTCTGCCTCCTCGTGCTCATGTCTAATAATAATTTGCTCTATGCCATTTTTTAAAACTATGTATGGATATGCAGTAAGATGACAGCTGTGCTTTGTGTGAATGGATTTCTCTCAAACAGAAATAATCAGCTGTCACATGGCTCAAGCACTGTAGAAGAGACTGAAAGAGGAGTTTCAGGAGAAAAATACATATGAAATAAATGGAGAGATTGAAGTGAAATCTCATTCTCTGAGGAACAGTGCCTGTGTTTTGAAAAAGAAAAATAGACAGAAATCGTTGCACTTTGAGGTTTGAACAATGTTTTCTACTGAACTTCCATGTATTTTTTTGACGCTATGACAAGCAAGGAGTCGGCTGAATGGGGAGGATTCATGGAAGCAGGTGGGATATCACTGTAATGTTACATGGGTGCTTCCAGACTTCTTCCGTCCAGTCTTTGAGCCAGGGTGATCTTTGGGGCCCTGTCCTCTGTAACCCCACCCCCCACCTACCCTCAGGAAACTTAATTGCTTTCCTCCTTCCTTTTCTGCTGCAGCAGCAACAGGGCTCACACCCAGCAATGAAAAGCCTTTGATTCATTGCCTACTGTGCAATCAATAGCAAGGAAATTCAATGTGCTTGCAGTGACAAGGGGCAAAGTAATAGTTATGGGAAGGGAAGGAAAGGTAACAGCTGTAACACCCCTGGCCTCCTCTCCCCTGACTGTGCTTGTCTACAGGATGACCACAGAAGAAAAATGTGTGATTGAATAATATTTGCTCAGAAACCAGCTGTAAATTCCTTGGGCAGCACAGTTAGGATGTAGTTTATCAAGTGTGTATTTTGTGATTGTAGCTCTAACGAGTTCTGCTGATGTATTTTTCATCTAGCAAAAACTACATTGCCTTTATTCACCCTCTGTTTGAAGACCAGCTGTGAGGATTGCACTGAATGGTTGAATAATCTCTGCTAATGCAAAAGTAGTATTTGCTGACTTATGTGAGACTAGTTTCCTATGTCTTACTGAAAACCGTTTCATTTTTATTAGGTAAAGTAAAAAAAACCAATGTATTAGTAAAGACTAAAACTCAATGCAGTTTCACTTTCATTTTGCTGTTCTATTTCCTCTCATAATCATGTAAGTTGGTGACTACTTTTTTTTTTAAGTAAAAGCCAGAAACCCAACAACAACAACAAAGCACATGCCCAATATCCTACCAGAAACCTCTCACAAAAGATTAACCAGTATTTGCAGCACAGAACTCCTGCTGATTGAGGAGGAAAAGATTTGCTGGTAGATACAGACAGACCTCTGAGGAAAAGCCCTAAATATTAACACAAGCATCAAGATGCCATCTTGAAGAGGTGGTATGCAAGTCCTTATTGCAATACTCATGTTCTTTCATGTTGCTGGAACATTTTGCTCTGGCTTTTCCCACAAACATTTTCTACAGAGCCCCCAAAATCCTCACTGGTGGACATACCTCCTATCAAATGTAGTAGCGTACAGCTGACCTCCTGCATGTGCAGGCAGGGTGATGAGGAAGTTTGATTGGTTGCTTAATTACAAGCTTCTTAATGCAATTGGTGCAAAATGGGTCTTCTCTCTTGGAAGTGTTATAGATGAAATTTATTAATTCGTGCAGTTATAAAATATATGTTACAGAGACTAAGATTCAGAGCTGAAACCCCAGTGACAGGCAGGAATTCCAACACACCCTGCCTGGCCGTGAGAGACAATACATGGGCAGGACATCCAGCTCTCCACAATGGTACACCAGGCTACACCGATACCGCACCCTTATTAACATAAGAAGGCCTGTAGCTGGAATGGGAGATAGCCCATTCATGCTACACCTGGGCAGATCTACCCCAAGACCAAGTTCCAGGAAATCCAATCAAGCATTCAATCACACCCAGGAACAGCTTTGTTCAACAGGATGCAAGGAACAAAGAACCAACATCGGGATGGCCAGGATCGTTGTAGAACTCATCACTATGCATCTTCCACCCAGGAAACGACATTGTCCACCTCAGAGCAGAGAAAAGACACCACCATGAATACGATTAATCTGAAAGGAGAGGAAGAATCTCTGCCCTGGGCCAGAAAAAGTGTATAAAAATGGACTGGACTTGGACGACCTTGTGAACTCAGAGGGACTCGTCAGAGAGAGGGATAGTCCTGAGTTCACCCGGTGCCGACTTCCTGGGCTCGACGCTGTGATTTTGATCGGGGAAATTGATGACTGTATCTCGGTCATTCAATAAAATCTATCATTCCAATTATTAAATTCGGTTTAATCAGCTTTTATTTATAACAGAAAGCAAGGTGACACAGGTGAGTTTTCCTGTACCCTGTGCTCCCTACACACAGACCAGCTGTGCAGGTGAAAAGGGGGTTTGAGAAGCAGCTCTTGCCCCATGTCTCAAACTCCTGTGTTCCTGTGTGGCACTCAGCTTGCCCATGCACTATAGGTTATTTATGCTATCAGCCCTTTTCCTTTGTAGCTGTATTTGTGCCCAAGAGGCCTGGCTATAACCTGCTTCATCTACTTATAGAAATAAAATTGTATTTTAAAACTATCTGAACCTTATGAAGTTGGTGGCTCTTTTTGCATAGATGGGCAAATAAACAGCTATAGATATGTAAAGAGGTCTTGTTCAAAACAACAAAAAGCCCTAAGTATCTCAAACATCTGAAAATTTAGTATCTTTTTTTTTTTTTTTTTTTTTTTTTTTTTTTTTTTTGTGTGAGTAATAACATTTACATAATCAGAGAAGAATCTGGTGACTACAAAGTCTTTTGTTCATGACATCAACTGCTGTCAGGGAGAATAATGAAAGACCAGCTTTTTAAAATTTTACTGAGAAGGTAAGACTGGTGTTCGTTTTCAGGTCCTGCATAATGCTTCTTACTAGATTGTGGTGGTTTTCCCCCTAAAGAGGAATTAAAGAAGAATTTAAGAAGAATTTATCCAGAATTCTTGCTAAAGGGAGGACTAAGAACCATAAAGGAAAACATATTGTTCAGAAGGACTAGTTTGTTCCTGTAGTGAATATTTCTGTCCCTTCTTCTGAGGACTTGATCTCCTCTCTCCAGCTCATGACGTCCCAAATTTTCTGGAAAGCCATTCCCTTTGGTAGTCCTGCCACAGCCAAATCTCTGTGACATGACCTGATCCAAATGGCACGCAACATGTCAACCTCCTGTCATTTTTCTGCTTGGCATGCTGCAGTGTGCTGTTTATTCTCTAAAACAACAGCAAAAGAAGAAGACTCGGGAATGTGTTTCCTAACACACAAATTGGCCTCCCTTGGGAAAAAAGCTTTGGTGTTGAAATGGAGGGTGCAGATAAGTCTGCTTGCTGTGTGTGGTCTATCAGTGCCACTAATGTACTATAATGCCCTCCTCAGTCCTAGATTATGGAGCATTTTGCCAGAAATGAAACAGAAGCACAGAATGAGCAGGCTCATTCCCAGTGAGGCTGTGGTAGTATTTTTGAGGCAAAGTAAGCTTCCCACATGAAGAAATATCTTCAAGGTTTAGCAACAGATTAGTTCTTGTCTACAGCTGCCTTTAAAAATGTATTTTAAGACTAATTACTTAGTAGTCACATAATGAACTTGTTTAGAAATTTAGAAAGAAAGCACTTCATGATGTTTTTGTGAGTTCTTGATGTGAAAAAAATCAGTAGCTGATCTGAGAAAGAACAAAAGCTCAGTTGAATACTCAAGACGCAGAATACAGAAGTGGAGGGGCTACCTGGCTGCTCCCAGTACAACAAGGCAAACAAGATCCAAGTCTTGCCATGAATGTGCAGGACTGAGCTCTGGTGCCCTTTGAGAGGAGCAGCTGCCAAACCCCATGTTTGGATCTCTGCTCCTTGTCTTCATACCTAGAACGGTAAGAGGAACAGGAGGGATGCTCAGAGCTAAAAAGCAGGCCTTTTTATCCATGCCTGGCCTGGCCATCTGGGATGGCTGCCAGCTGGAGGGCAGTGTTGCAGCAAAAGTCATTTCCAGTTTAGGAACTGCTACTAGAACAGCTGCTGTGCTTGCTTGGGACTGCAGCTGCTGACGTGTCAGTAGCATAAAGCTCTGTTTCCCAGCAGACCCTTGCCAGCTTTTGGCAACAGCCAGGAGCCTTAATCACACTTCTGGATGTTTTCTGGAATGTTGGGAGACCACAGAATGGTGTGTTATTCCATACAGTGCTTCTATTCTTGGCCTTAGTGTTGGGAACAGAACTTAGGTGCCAAGGTCTCTTCATGGTCTTCTTTGGTTCATATAAAGGGGTGATGTTTCAGGTCTTGACTGAGTTTATTTTATTCCATCTAGTGAAAAAAAGGAAGGAAGTCACCATATGAGCAGTGATGCAATGGGATCATTGGATGCTGCATTTTTGCATCTCTCTAGCATCGGAAGCTTGAATTGTCTAAAAAAGTAGTTGAGTGTTAAAACCTCCTCAGAGAAATTTATTGGTGTTTTGTTCAAGTCATTAAAAAGTGCAGGGACAGAGCAGACCCACAGAGATGTCATGGGGCCTGATGTTATGTGCTGAATTCCTGCAGCACATATGAAACACAAAGCCTAGCACTATTTCTATGAGCTCCCACAGGTGTACTTTTTCTGCTGGCTTATGTTGTTGCTGAATATAGTCTACACAATTTCCATCACTCCTGCTATGACTGTCTCTTAAAACACCAATACGATTAGAAAAAAAACAACCCACAGACATCTTGGAGCCAGCTCCTTGCAGTGATGACAGTTTTGCTCCCTTCTTGCTCTCTTATAAGTACGTTTGGTAATAAGAAATTAAAAGGTAAATGCCAGTGAAACCTCATCAGCCACACCTAGGAATCTCAGGAAAAGCTTCCTATTGAAAAGACATTTCCTAGGGCCTGGAGTAGGGCAGATGAAATCAGATTTATTCAGAGATTGTCTGGTCAGGAAAGAAATGTACCTCTGGGTATGCATGTGCCCCTGTAAAGATGGTGGTTGCTCTGTTTCTTACTTTCCACATTCTGTTGCTTTCCTTCCTGCTTGCTTTCTGTGCCTTGTGAGGAGCAGCAGGGCTGTCATGCCTGCCTATTTGAAACATTAGAGTAGCCTATCTGACCTCAAAAGACGTGTCACAGTGCAGCTTTTGCTGGAGGTTAAATAATGGATAGGTTATTCTCAATGGGAATATGAGACTCACAGATCATTTCCACACAGAGACCCGAGAAGTCACATTATAAAGGCCAGTGGAAAGTCAACAAAAAATTGCCCTTGGGCCTGAGCAAACTTTTGTCTTGGATGACAAAGATCACCAAGTTTTCTCCAATTTTCTGTCACAATTTTTTTTCTTGAAACTTATCTTTAGTGAACTGGTCATCCTCCCCCTCAATAAAAGCTCCCCTATACAGGGGGACATCAGAACATCAGAATATAAAGCAGATACTGCTTACAAGTGGATCATGAAGAAATTGCAGAAAAAATAAGACTACATGGATTTTCCCATTTCCTAGTTTTAAATTCACATAAACCTTGTATTTCACAGTGATTTTGTAATTAGAGGAGTTATAGCTATAAACCTAATAATCCCTGACTGACAGGCTGTGGCACATGTTGTTTACGCTTTTCAACGTCATCTAAAGTCTCTGGCTTTCAGGAACTGCTTTAGGTGGTATTTTCAGCTCAGAGGAGGGACAGGCCTGTGGAAGGATGCAGGATGCTGAAGCTGCCAAGGTCCAAGACAGCTGTTGGCATAGACATCAGTTTTGAAGGGGCAGATTGAATCCTTTGGGGGGAAGATCTGGTGCCACCTCCATGCTTAGCCAAGTGTCTCCTACACATTTTTGGATTAAGCCTGTCTGTGAGCCCCAAAATGGATCTTTCTCCAGTTCAGTAGCCAGAGCTGGAAATGGGTCTGCAAGCCGGCAATTTACTTTGTTCCAAGGCCTTCCCCTGCAGGCCTAAAAGCCAAGGTCACAGCTGCTGGGCAAGGGCTTTTCTCTCTGCTCCCCCCTATTGTGAAAATGCAGGCTCCTATGACTGGTGTAAAAACACTTACACAGGGCACTTACATTGCTTATTTTATTTTAAACCTCCACGCCTGCCTGAGGAACATCCCCGACCACCTGCTTCTTTCAACCAGCACATTTGCAGCTCTTTCACAAGAGACAGTTTTGGACTCATGGGGTTGAAGTGTGAAGAGTGACTGCTGCTGTGAGCAGCATCCTAAGGAGACGCATGAGCACTCCCTCAGACCTAAAATTTCTCTGTGTGCTCTCTTATGATGGTTTTGGCCAGGATAGGGATAATTTTCTTCACAGTAGCTGTGTTTTGTATTTGTGGTGAAAACAGTGTTGATAACACAATGAAGTTTTAGTTATTGCTGAACAGGGCTTGCACTGAGCCAAGGGCTTTCCTGCCTCTCACACCACCCCAGCAGCAATCAGGCTGGGGGTGCACAAAGGACTTGGGAGTGGGTTTTTTTCATAGTTTTTCCTGCTTAAATACTGTTCCTGTATAGAAAGAAAAAAAAAAAAAAAAAGGCATCCTAATCTTGACAGAGCTTGACAAAGTCCCTGGGCCCAGTCTACCTGAAGTCTTGGGGAAAGACAGAAAGTCAAGGTATCTCTCTGTAAATCAGATACCTAGCACAAAAATGACTCTTGTTCAGGCCCAGATTTTAGATATCTGACCCTCTGGGTCCATAGCTGTGAGTGAAATGGAACTGTCTAGGTCCATCATATTCCAAGGTTCTCTATATTTAGCTGGATCTAGGTCACTGCATTCTTTTCATTTCTGACTCACGGCAATAGAGTGGAAAGGATTTTTGAATGCACAGGACTGTAGGTTTAGTTAAGTGAAGGTCTTTAGAACCCTTGGGGGTGAGGGCTTAATATGTGCTTGTCTGACTTCATGGGGGCTGTGACTTCCATGTCTTAATGTTAAGAGGATGGGCTTTCATAGCTACTGACTACAGATTAAATTTTAGCAACTGGATTATCCTTCTAACCCTTCTCTGTACTTTCTCTTTAGCAAATTGCAGTGCATGCTTTTGGCAGTGCAAGCATTTAAGATAGAAAGTAGAGAAATATTTCAACATACTCCAGGTGCTGCTAATGCAATCTCATTTTTCTTTTAGCTGTCAGAGAATTAATCCATCATGAGCTGGAAATGTCTCTTTAAGATACATGCTTTCCATTACAGCATGGTCAAATGCCAGCCTATTCCTTTGAGGATTCTTTTAAAGATTCTGAACTAGCTAGTAGCTTGATTTTACTCTCCCCTGACTTCTTTTTGCAGCAGATTAAGACATTGAAAGCTATTGGAGCATAGTTACTAGAAAAATAGAGCACAGTGTCTCATTCTGTATTCTCAAGACAGTTATTTCTTTAGTCCTCGTGCATTTCTGCACACTGTTTAGCAGCACTGCTTTTAGTGTAGCAGACTTGCAAGGAATGGAGAGTGATACAAGAGGAGATGAATATTGATGAAATTGCATCAAAGAAGAACTCTGTGTATTGCAATGTCAGTGATGTGTGCATGTGTCATTCACTTGTGTATTTTCTGTGGTTATTTGTATCATATGCTTTGAGGTATAAAGTGTGCATCTGTAATCCAGACCATACCAGTGATGTTACTGTATTTTTGCAAATTTTTATGGCTGGAACGTGAGTTCAAGGAGGACTGAATAATAACTGCAGCGTGTGATGGAGACAACCCTTCAAACTGTTTTCATATGAGAAGCTGATCAGAAAATTCTGGTGCTGGTGAAAGTTCATACTGAGTGATCTGTAATGGCCTTTGTGCTCCACAGTGAGCAAGTGCATTTATTGCAGATTTCCCCAGACCTATTTTTAGGGGGTAGATCTACAAAGAATCTTAAAGATGTCAATACTTGGCTTTTGATCCCTCTATGGCCCTTGGCTAATTTAAGCTTCCACAGTGTGGAGTTGGTGGAAACATAGGAATCCAGAACATTTATGTAAGTCAGCAGATTCAGTGTGCCTCTAAAATATGCTGAAAAAGAAAAAACCCACTTCCCAAACTCTCTCTCTCCCTGCTTTTCCACAAATTCCCCACATCACTAGGCTGAAACAGGCACATTCTTCTGCTTGAAGTCTTCAGATGTGAGCCTCTTCTGTGTCTTTGAGCAAAATCAATCTCTCCCTCATCCAACAAAAGTGGTATTCTCCCAAACATTAAGAGAGGATTTGTACCCAGGTATCAAAACATCTTTTGATGCTATTTGGATTTAAAATGGAGAAAAAGAACTGATCCAGCTTTGACATGCAAATGCTGGCTGTCTAGAAAAAGAACCCCCAAAAAGCACTGCTATCCAGGATCAAAACTTCTGTGCCCAAATGTTTTCTGTGTGTTTTGCCAGCTGTACAGTACCTGCAAGGTTAGGACAGACAAGTGAGCAAGGCATAAAAAGTCCCAAGTGAAGAACTATATCTGAAATACAAAATGAGGTGTTATGGTCACCTGGCAATTGGAGAGTACCTTGGAGCATTTTCTTACTGCAGGCCATGAGGTCTGCTAGGAGATGTTCCAGCATGGCTAAATTGGGCATCTCAAGAATATGGAAATGCTGTGATCTGCCATTTAAAAAGGTCCTGTGCAGCAGAGTCCTTTGGGATCTTGTGAAAAGTCTTAATCAACTGAATCTTTTCAACAGCAAGTCTTTTAACTGTACTTCTAAACTGTAGAAAACACACGACTGTTCAAAGTCCCTGATGTCCTTCAAGGCTCCTTTCTTTAGCCTCATTCCTATTTCACTGCTTTGACACTTCAAATAAGGAAATCTGATGACCCTGTGCAGCTCAGTGTTTGGTAGTTGCGTTTTCAGTCAATATATTTCTATTTGGAGGCCAGGCATGACTGAGAGGAACAGATTCAGCTGCAGTAACCTTTTCTAAAATTATCCTGCTAATAAATTAGTCTCAGCAGATTTGTGCCGTACCTATGTGCAATCCCACGCAGTGCTGTCTTCTGTTCTAACACACTGGGGAATTTCAGGGGATGAGCTTTGGACTTAAACCTCATCCATTCAAGATTATTGGGAGATGGTGGGGAAATACGTCTTCAAGAGTTTGTAAAGACGAACAACTGTATTTTATCAGAAAAAAATCGATACAACCCCCAGGTGCCTCAGTCACAGTTAGGAACCAGAGCTGTATAATACCTAATTTGCTATGAATTTTTTCTTAGTCAGGCACTAAGCCTTGCAAACCACAGTGCTGTGTCAGCACTTATCAACATTGTGTAAGGTGACAGTACCCAAAATTCCGTCTTTCTACCTGGTTTTAGCTCTTCAAACAAGGTGCATCTGCAGGGAGCATTGAGTAGTGGAAGAAGTTCTTCAGATAGGGGTATTCATACTTTATGGTACCCACAAGATCTCAAAACATTAGTTTCTATTTTTTAAGGCATAATAATGTTCTCATAACAACGTTCTCAGACTGTTTCAACATCTCCTTTCCCTTCTGTCCTCTAGGTTACTCCTTGCTTTAGTGTCTTCTGATATGCAAAAGGTAAACAAAAGTAATGCAAAACTGTGAGGATCACACAGAGATTATATCCAGAAATTTAAAAAAAAAAAAAAATCAAATAAAATTGGGTCTCCCCCTGCTGTGTGAAACAGAGTATTTGACTACTCCCAAAAGCAATGTCACTAGAGTTGGTCTTCCACTTGATTACAGAAGCAAATGAACAAACACAACTTGTAAATATCAAGTAAAATGAGACAGCTTGATACAAATATTTTACATTTATTGGAAGAGTACAGTAAAAAGGGGACTGCAGGCTCCTTAGTGGTAATTGGTCCAAAGGAGAAGACAAAGGACTATTCAAAAAAGGTCTGCAGTTTACAAAAATACTGAAAATCTTTTATGTAATCGCTTAGGAAAACAAAAAGTTAGGTTGAGGTCTAAAGTGTAACTTTAAAGTATATAAAAAATTGACAAATAAATAAAACTAAAATGCAGATCTATTTAAAATTATAAAGAACCGACAACTGGGAACTGTATAACATAGTTATAATTTTCAGACTTGAGTAAAAGCCAGATAGACTCACAAATGTTGGGGGGGTTTTTTGTTTTTATTTTATTTTACATGTACTTTAGGGAAGAAGCACCCATTTCCAGTGTTATGTATTATCAATCTGTTTCACAAATACATTATTTTTAAGCAATGAAGAGCATAAAAGATGCTTTACCTGATATTAGACTTGCTGGTGCATATTTTGGCACAAAATTGAGAATTGAATAGATACCTTAAGACATCTGCAAATGGCATCTGTGCCCACTCAAGGCTACTGGTGACAAAAGTCTGGCTTGTGATGGGAGGCCAGTGATGCGAATTTTCCTCCTTCCCCAACACCCTGCTCTGTCTCCAGCTGCCAACAGTTACACAACGGAAAAACAACACATGGAATTTTAAAATCAGCAGTCCTACAACCCCACCCAAGTTTCATCCCTGGAAGTCCTTTAACAGAAGGTACAAGGCAGGTGTTTAATGTTGGCTTTCACTCCTCAGTATTTCTCCATAGGAGTCTTCCTGTCTTTTGTGTCCTGTGTGATGAACCTATATCATGGGGTTTTTTTCCTATTACATGTTTTCAGCATTTTAGTGAAAATTAAGTGGGAAGCTTGGTGGAAAAAAATCAGTTTGTGATTTACAGGTAATGGTACAATTAACACTGGAAACAGACATGTAAGCAGACATTTCAATTGAGACCCAGTGCAAGATCAGTTTGCCATACATAACAGTAATGGTTATCTTCTGGAATTCCAGGTCTCAGCACTTCATAGTGGGTTGGGGGGTGGGGGTATAATTATCACTAAAAGTAAATGTTGTATGACACAGTGAATTCATTTTTCTTTCTGAAAGAAAAATGATGAAAATTAACACTATCTGAAAAGGTCTGTTAAGAAGAAGGAAATTCACAACAAGGCTTAGGAGGAATTAAGTCATTGCTGTTCATTTTGAAGATACTGTTCCAATGTGGCGTGACAGCAAAATGTCAAGGAGTGTATTTAGCTTTATAATTCTCCCCATGTGGAGCAGGATGTTCTGTATTGTAAACCAGACAGTCAAGAATGTTGTTCCTCTAATATATTTTATGATGTGGAGAATTTGTGACATAGCTAGGGTCTGCAATTTTATTAAAAATGTGATTTGAACAATGTGCTTCACCTTGATTCGTGGTTACTTCCATTTTCATACAAACACATTACCGTAGGCATCAAGGTATAACATCACCACAGTACTTCTGAATTAAACAAAAGCAGGAGTGTATTTGGACTTTTCTGTCACCAGAATAACCTCATTAGGTAAGTGATAGGGCACCATCTGTGGTACATGGAGCCTTCAGAATTAGGAAATATCTGGGAGATGCAACAGTACAGATTATTACAGCAGAGCTCATCTGGAAGTGTAAGATTACTGCAGCCCTCTTTAAAGAGCAGAAAGATTCCTAGAGAATTAAGGCAACAGCTCAATATCAGTAATCCAAGAATTTTGCATTATTAGTTGCATGTAACGATGGAATTCTTCACATGCTGAGAAAGACTGAGCTGACTGAAAAGAATACTCTGCATTTTTTTTTTAGTAATGTAAAGTTCTGGCTTACACTGTCAAAACCTGTAATGCAGAGGGAATCACTGATCTGAGTTTTCTTTTAAAAAGCCTAATTGCCTTATATTAATTAAGTGTTTTGATGGCTGACTCATTTACTGTATTCACAAAATGTAAGTACTTATTTATAAACATTTGTGTTTCTAAAACTAGATGACAGTTCCAAATAGAGCAATTCAGGATTTTTTACAACTGCTCTCTGTTCTGTGTGAATCCCAGGTTACCATACTAGTTCAGAGGCCACACTTATCTATAAACAATAAATAATCAATTAACTCAAGTTGTATTTACAAGGCGTTTCACTCTGGGAGACAGAGGAAGAAAGAATCTAGTTCATTGCTCTTCTATGTTTTCAATTTATGACCTCGGTCAACTAGATTTTAGGATTTTATTTATCCATTTTTTGTAAGTAAGCCTAACAATTTTTTGTTTGGAAAAGACACATGGATCTGAGATCTCTACCTTTCCATAGCTACAATCTCAAACACTTACAAAACAACATTTGTAGTTAGTGACCTAATTAGTCTTTTATCTCATATCCCTTGCTCCCATATAGACAACCTGAAAATTCTAATTTAAGTCCTGCCTAGATGATGTCTGAGAAAATGGTACTCTGAAACAGCCAATAATATACAAGTTCCCGAAAATAAAACAACTCTGAGTTAACACCCAAGTTTCATACCTCGACATATATTCCAGATGAAATTTTATATCAAAGAGAAGGGGACATAATGGTAACGTAAAAGTTGTGGTAGCATTCCCTGGGAGAGAATAGTCAATACATATCTGAACCTATCTGTTTTACAAAGTAGTAGTAAGGCTGAAATACAGAAATTTCTTTTGCATATTTTGCAGAGAAGCAAAATGAAGTTGGATTCCAGGGTTGAAACTGTGAAAGCTGCAGACAGGGGCTTCCAGCTCCTATTCTATGTGGTACTTATTATAATGAACACAATGATTTTGATAACTGAATGTGAAAATAAGTAAAAATGTTGGAGCTACCAGGCAGATCTTACTGGAAATTTCAATGAGAGAATCTTCCCTTCACTGAAATTGCAGGCCTCGGTAGGCAACTCTGCAATGCATGTAGGAGCTGGAAATCACAATTCAATACCACTCTGAGGAAAGAAACGGTAGTAATATTTGATTGTTCATAGTATGACAAGTGAAAGGATTCTTCCATTTCAACTTGGAGCTTTCCACCTTTAATTTGTATTTTTTTATAATGGGAAGCTACTCCAGGGAATAGTTACTCTTAAAAAACTTGATAGGCTCCTGTGGCTGATTCACTTTCCAAGTAAGTTGTTGCTGATGATTAAGGACTGCTCTTTTGTTTCTTTGTTTTTCAGTAAATCTGCAAAAGGAAACTGGAAGAAAATATTTTTTAATAGAGCTGATATTTCAATTGACCAGAGTTCTTAAAAACTCATGGTTGTTTGGAACTTCAGGATTACTGGACTTGCTCTGTACTTGCCATGTACCTTCTAATTACTAAGTGAGGTCCTGTAGTAATGGACGTGAAAGACTGCATGAAAACCATTCATGCAGAAGAAAAAAATGCATAACTTCATTGGTAGCAGGGGTATTCTTCCCTGCCTTGCCTAGGAAGAACGCTTCCATCAATATCTGAAGTCCTTTTGTGCTTTAGGGGCAAAAATTAATTGGTAAACTCTTCCTTTAATAGCAAACTATTTTATACTTAGCCATAAAAATGTTACAAATCAAAGTGCACTGGCACAAATATTCCTAGTGCCTACAAACAGGACAGCTGTTACAGAAAGTGGACTCTCTCAGCTTCTTTCTCTTTATTTAAACTTCATAGTGAGTTATTATTTGTGACAATCAATTATTTTCAGAACTGCTGAATACCATGTTTGATGACACTATTTAGCTTAGGTGTTCAAATATTGCACTTCAAGTCTGTAAGTAGCACTGACATTTAGAGCACGAATACTAGAAACAGGGCAGCATGAATACTAGAAACAGGGCAAGTGTTTAGTCACTGTTAATATTTGTGCAGCAGCACATCTGGGAAAATTGGAGGGGAGATATTTGGAAATGCTTCTGAGACTTGGTTACACTGTAACCTCAAGAAAAATGTGGGTTTTTTTTTTCTTTTTTTTAATTATCTTTACAATGGGTGCAAAAAGGGTAACAAAATAGTTATAAAGAGATAACAAATGCGTAACTTCATGTTCAGTTTTAATGATGTGCTTGTAGGATTTAAGTAAGCATAACAGGTGGTCAAAGCCATGAATGAAAAAATACTTAAATATGAATAACCCAATATTTCCTTAACCAGTTTCCTCTTTCCTGTCAGTAAGAATGGACTTTATCAGCTGCAGTTTTCACTGATGGCCTTCTGGTTATGCACTTCCCAATAACCATTTCCAAAAAAGTTTTAGGCAACTCTGCAAAAAGGCATATTTTTGTTACAAAGAAATGCAATATACCTATAGTTGATAAATGAAAAGCTAGTTCATTGGTTTTCACAGAAATTAATGAAAATTCACATTTCAAAGATAATGTCTTTGTGGGATGTCAACTCTACAACATCACTCTGCTGAAGCAAGGTTTGTTTCCAGACAAGATACTTTCCACTATTTTAGACAAGGTACTTTCCACTATTTTACTTTTCATAAAATAAAGGAGCTTAGAAAACCTTATGATTTCACTGATGACTGGACTTGGAAGCTAATTATGCGCTTATTTTCTCCTAAAAACAAAGGATGCACTTTTTGTCATCAAAGCAGTTTTCTTAAAATAATGAATGCAATTCCTAGAGATAACATGAAAATAAGTGATAACCTGTTGAGTTCCCTATCATGTTACAAGCTGAGCATAACAGTATTCAGAGTTTCCTATGTTTAACGGTGTAAAATAATTCAGGATTGCCTCAGGGTCCCTCTGGTTGTGCCAGTGTAACAACCTAACCTGAAATCCATGCTTGCAAAAGAGACCTAAGCTTAACTTCGTTAAGCTCTCTATGATGAACACAGTACATGAGCCAAACGACCAGGATCTGGTTAAGCTGGTAAGATTAACCTGACAAGATTAAGTCATCAAAAGGCCATAAAGAGAAGATATTGCAGCTTTGCTTCTTTAGTGCCTTGTCTTTTAAATTTCATGGCACGGAAGGCCTGGTTGTGAATGCTCCTGTGAGAAGCCTACAGTAACTATAGGTATGGATTCCACTTTCCAAATTTAATAGTTTCAACAATTACAAGTCAGACATGATGAACAAATTCTGCCACAAACTGTTAAATTAATGATACAAAAAATTTTAATATTTCAATTTAAATAGTTGAAAAAACATGTACGAGTGCTGAAATTTATTCTATACCTATACAGCTATGCTGGTATTCTCCCAAAGTATATTACTACTTTTGAATTAACTGGTGCCTACTTCAGTAATAGTAACAAATTCTCCTAATGCTGTAGAAATCCCCTGTTTTAAAAATACTTCAAATTTAAACAGAAGTGTGATATATATGTATGGAGGTTAACTATTTCAGAATAAAATGTTAGTACTGTTTTTATCCTTCTGTGAGAGTCAGGATGGTGACTTGTTAATTTATGACAAATAAAACAGTATTTTATTTTATCTGAATAAAGCAGTATTTCTTGCTGTCAAGAGGGCATATAGCAAAGAAACAGTGCATCTCTCTAACAAAAGAATATTAACTCCCCGGAAAAGCTATGAACACTGACACTGTTATCCTTACTTGCAGATTTCAGGGATGCATATGTAAGCAAACGCAGTTAGGTGAATCTTGGATTTTCCCAAATGACTGTGAAACATTTCTTAAATCTTAGTACATTTGCACTTGCATTAACATGCTAGCAAATTAAGGCACAGACTCTGTGTACTACTTAGAAGCATACAAACTAACAAGAATGTTTCCTATTGCTCTTGAAAAATATCTCTGGGCTACCTGAAGTACAGAACTAAGTCAATATATCCAGTACAATTACAATGAAGTTTTAATTTACGCCACCAAGTTTTCCAAACACTATACTTTCATGGGTATGTGTGTGTATATATATATATATGCTTCCTTATCTCCAAGAAAAAAATCACTTAAAAAAAATGCAAGAAGCACTTACCATTCCTTACAGCTGGATACTGACAGTACTACCTCACATGCAGGCGACGTGCTCCCACACAACCATTCACTGTTGTAGTTGGATAATAATTCCAATGTAACAGACAAATTCTTCTAGACTACATATATTTTGGTCACACATAGCCTTAAACCACCACTCAGCACTACTGTAAATAGTACCCTAACAGAAATAAAAACGTAATGTAGCCACTGACTTCACTACATCTCAATCCCACTGTAATGCTAAGCCTAATTAACATTCCAGATGCTGTGTTACTTACAATCCCTGTTTCTTGCATTAGCAGCAACTGGTATCCCTTGATCTGAACATTTTAGTAAATTCCTAGAAATATTTTAAGCACCTTAATGCTGAAACTCAGACAGAGATACAGTAACTTGTTCCTATTTCTATGCAGAGCCCTAGAAAACAATTCCAGCTGCAAAGAGCACCCAGAGTCTAAGTAACAAATGGTGCACTTCCTCCCTTCCCTATCTAGTAAGTTTTTATTCTTTCTGTTTGTTTTTTTTTAATATATATTTATATGTATATATATACAAACACAAGGTTTATATTCTTGGTGCATTTAAACCTTGTTTATCCCCAGTCTTTTGATATTTGATTGCAATAATGTAAGAAAAATAGAAGGTTAGTATTTCTACTCTGCTGTTCCCTGTCAGCGGCTTTAAATATACTTCTTGCCTTTTGGTTGTTTCAACAACTGCCTCATGCCATACAGAAGGTACTATTTTCCTTTGGACACTATGCATGAAATGTTCTTTTGTTTAGAATAAACCTTTGCATATTCCAGCTGCACTCTGAGAATTTTTACCAATATAAGGGAAAAAATCAGGGTCAAAAGCAAATCTAGCAACATATTCTTTAGCTCCTCTAAGATCAATGATTTGTCATCTGCTGCTATCATTAATAAACCTCTTTTTCTTGGCCTACTACTTCCACGTATTTTTGGGAGGCAGATAGTTTGTGGTATTTCTTAGTATGCTGACTCAAGACTTTATATTGGTCTTTTTTTCTAAAATAAACATAGGTAATCATAAAGGAAATATATTATTGAATTCTGATGGCATTGAAGGGAAAAGAAAGGCATGATTTAAGCAGATCACATAAAAAGTCAGAAGTATTTCTGTTGTATGGTAATAAATGGACAAGTAATTCAACTACCAAAAAATTTATGGATTTTTCCATTCAGAAAGCATGTTTGCATCCAGAATCTAACTCAGCTTCATGTTTAAAACAAAGTATCACCTAAATATATCAGATGCAGAAAGAATTAAAAAAAAAAAGGCTTCTAGTTGAAATACTTGTAAAAACTGTCTTCTGTTTTAAGGCCAACATGTATGACGATCCCCATATTAATATGCTGACATACAGGACAAGGATAGCAGAGTGAGAGCACAGCTTAAAGTAGAATACCTCTGAAAAATGTCACTAGCAGTTATTTGTTGTAAAACAGATAGAAGCCACAGTCCCTTAAATTTATAGTATGTGCTTTCCTATGTACATGTAACCTAAATTACAGTACTACCATGACTGGATATATAGCATTTCGCAGTATATATAATGCAGGCATAGACACCATTCAACATGGTACACCAGTTAATTTCAAAGTAATCCTAAAAGAATATTGCAAATAATGCTGTATAAATGCATGATGTTTGAGGGAAACAATTACTTCACTGGAAAATAAAGTCCCAGACATTGAGTTTGGCACTTCTTCATCACTATGTCACTTTCTTTTTGATTGAAGACAGCTCTTTCTGAATCTCACTGAATTTTGGCCGGTTTTCTGGCTTGTAGTCCCAGCATCTCTGCATTATTTTATATATTTCTTCTGGACATTTTTGTGGTGCAGACATTCGATAGCCTGGTACACAGAAAAAGTGGGGAAAACTTTTAGGACTGAAAACTGATGCATATTGACAAATCTAAGAAGATAAGAGCAAAGCTCAATACCATTTAATTTAAAAAGACCTTCAAGGCAATATGAGGCACATCTTCAATACATAACCTATACATGAGAGATAATTAGGAAGCTAATTAAAGCTCAAGTACCAGTGACATTTAAGTTGGACATGCTAAACTACCAGTCTGTTGCTCATCCCTAATAGCAGGAACTTGCATGGATTTCTTTCCTGTATCTTAGAAAGCAGCCACCCTCCGGTTTTCGGTTGTATTTCCTTACTTTCCCCTAGTGATGAAATTGATAATAAATATTAAGATGGGAGTAAATTTCTTTGGTACTTTTGAAGATGTACCAACTTTTATTCTCACATTTCTTCCCTTTTTTGTCTCCTTAAGGAAGTCCCTCCCCATTTGCACTTTAGTAATTAACTTTTCCTCCCTCTGTTTTCTTAACTTTTGTATCTTTCCATCTTAACTCTCCTTCTCTTCTGGATTGCTTAGATAGTCAGTGGCTTCCACACATCTCTGCTGCCATCAGCTGAAGGATCTCTCTGACTTGGCAATGAGCAGGAGAATGGACAATCAGTTAAGTAAATTAGCAGCTAATCATTCAAAAGTCACAGGTAAGTGGCTATTCAGGCATATCATCAATATCCTGAACCACAGAAGTGTACTCACAGCAGTAAAGACAATTTCCCAGTGAGTAGGAAGTTGGGGGGAAATGCCAGGAGGATTGTATGTATGAACAAGGAGCTCCTGGACAAAATCAAACACAAAATCAGGAATACCAAAACACTGTCTGAATCTCCAGGGATGAAGTTAAAATAGACAAAGCCTAGAAGGGATTGAATCTGGCCAGGGGGGTCAAAGACAACAAGCAAGGCTTCTCTAACTATGCAGAAAGGCTTGAAAAAATGTGTGCTGACTGCTGAATGAGGCACTGAGCAACTCAGCAACAGGACTGGGACAAGGCTGAGGTACTGAACGCTTTCTTCATCTCAGCCTCTACTAGCAAGATCAGCCTTCAGTAATCCCAAGCTCCAGGGATCAATGGGAAATGCTGGAAATAGACAATGTACCCCTGGTGTAACAGGACCTGGCCAGAGAACACTTAAGCACACTGGAGCTAGTTAAGTCTGATGCACTCTGATGCACCTGTGCACTCTTAAGGGCTCTGATGTACCCATGACAGCTGAGAGAATGGCCTGATGTCATTGCCACACCATTCCAAATAATCTTTCATACATCACTTTGACTAATGGGAGGAGTACCTGAAGACAGGAGTAAAGCAAATATCATGCCTATCTTCAAGTCAGAGCACCCAGAGAACTGCAGGCTGGTCAGCATCACCTTGATCCCAGAAGGTGATGGAGCACCTAATTCTAGAAACAATTTCCAGGCACCTGAAGTACAAGAAAGTCATCAGGAGAAAGCATGCAGAAAGTCAGTATGGATTCACTAAGAGCAAGACATGCCTGATCAATGTAAGAAACTTCTTCAATGAGATGAGTGGCCTGGTATGTGAAGGGATTTCACTATAAAATCCTCACAAAGACACCTTTGAATTTATAGGCTAGATGACCAAACAGGGAGGTGGATTGAAAACTGAGGCTGAACAGTGAGCCCTGAAGGGAGGTGATGAGTGATGAGTGGTACAAAGTCTGAGTAGAGCCCTGGGGTTAGTACAGGGTCCAATCCTGTGTCACACCTTCATTAACGCTGTGGTTGAGGGGCAGGTGCACCCTTAGCGATGGTGACACAGCGATGGTGCACCCTTGCTGGNGGAGAGAGGGGCTGACAGGAACATCAAGCAGTTCAGCGTGGGAAGAACCAAGTCCTGCAGCCAGGGAGGAACAACCTCAGGCACCAGCACGGTCTGGGTATGCCCAGCTGGAGACCAGTTTGTCAGGAAAGGCCCTGGGGTTCCTGCTGGATGCCAAGGGTTGAATATGCATGAGCTCTTCCAGCAAATAATGCTATTGGCACACTGGGCTACACAAAAAGTGTTGCAGCAGGTTAAGGGAAATCATCTGTCCCCTCAGTTCAGTACTGGCTGAGGCCACATCTGGAATGCTGGGTCCAGTTCTGGGCTCCCCAGTACAATACACGGGCACAATGGAGACAATCTCATGAAGGATCCCCAGGATGATGGAGGCACTGAAGCATCTCTCTCCAATGAGGAAATGCTAAGTGAGCTGGATCAGCTAATCCCGGAGAGGAGAAAGCTTAGGCGATCTCACCAATGTGCATAAACACCTGCAGGGAGGACGCAAAGAGGTCCAGGCTCTTTCCATGCCCAGTGACAGCACCAGAGGTGATGGGCACACACTGAATAATGGGAAATTCCTCCCGAGCATCAGGAAACACTTTTTTCCCTGTGACGGCGACTGAGCACAGAATGCCTCGAGAGGTGGTGGCGTCTTCATTCACAGAGATATGCAAAAGCCACCTGGATGTGATCCTGTTTGAGCTGGGTGGTTGGAATAGATGACATTCAGAGGTCCCTTAGCCATTCTTTGACTCTATGATTCCACTAATTGTTTAACACATGTAGCTCTGAGCAAGTGACAGGAAGTGCACCGTGATGTGCACTGGACTCTACAGAGCTAAATGCAGTTCTGTGACTCCAGACAGACTCACTGCACAGGTCTCTCTGCATCTCTCTAAAGAATGGTGCAATGACACTGATCTCTTAGAACAGGTAAATCTGAGAAATATTTTTCCTTTTTTATACTGCATGTTCTAGGTACTGGATGAATGGATATAAGTTCCAACAAGGATGGCTTGGGCTCTAGGATTTGATTTGGCCTTTAAGCAGAAACTTGAATATCACCTACAGTGCTTATAAAACTGTAACAAACACTGACAATGTGTGTAAATCAGCAAAACAGAAGTTTTTTGTTTGTTTGTTTGGAAGTTTTACTAGCTTAGAACCTATTTATAAATTATACAGTAGTATTTTGTAGGGAAGGAACAGTTCTGAAATGCCACCAAAGATGATGAAAATAAATCAAAGTCCTAAAATCCTGCTCACAGTTATTTGCTATTTTAAGTAAAAGCCTTTCGATTATTTTGTAAAAGAGAAATGCAGCTTGCAATGCTCAACTAGCTTACCATTCTCCACTATAATTGCTAAATCTTTCTGTGAAATGATTTAATAAAGAAGATGAAATGATACATATTTTTATGGAAGTTTAGAATATTTATACCTGCATTAGCATAATTTTAAATAATTAATTCTGTTCAAGCTTCTGCTTTGCCCAGCAGTAAATCCCTCCTTTCCATCTCACCTGTTAGTTCTGCGAAAATGAAAGTCAGCATGCTCTAAGTCTTCCAACCTTTAAGTTATGGGTAAGTGTATTCCCTTTTTTGTCAAAAGGCCTACATATACCACCCTACTCCTCCCAGAGAGCTAGAATCAGCAATTTAGAAAACCTCATATTGTTTTTGCTGAAGTTGCTACAAATCTTCTATGTTATTTCTTGGCTATTTTATACTGTATCCTTACAATTTATCCAGGCTTTCTTTCACTCCCTATGAATAATTACCTTTCTCTACTTGCTCTCGTGCTTGTTGGTTGGTCATTCCAGGGTATGGGCATACTCCTAAACTGAAGGTCTCCCACAAAAGGATTCCAAAGCTCCATACATCACTCTCAGATGTGTATCTCCCTAAGAAAAGGAAAGCAAACCTTCAACTTCATGTACAGAGAAATTGGTATTTCAGATAATTATGGCCCAAATTTCCTGTAAAGGTAAAAGTGTTACACTGGCAAGCCTCAGGCAAAACAACGCCCACTAATAAAACATTTTACAGATTTCACAGTCTCCAGTATTTCAAAGAAGGAACAAATTATATTAAAGCCAAGACTTTGGAATAACATAAGTGAACTTTAAGTTCCACTATTATACAAAAACTGTACCAGTCTGTCATGCAGGTTAAGCATTTCTTTCCTTCTTAATGTACTAAAATATTTTTCTTTTAATATAAAAGGACTTAAAAATGTCAGGGTTCTCCTCCACATTTACAACTGCTTTCAATTCTAAATATTCTTTAAAAAATTACTTTTCTCAGTTCTCCATTTTAGCATGGCAGTGTTTATTCTGAGAGGAGCTACCACCAACACTGTCCTGTGAAGAAGGCCTGCTTCTCATGCTTTGAGGAACTGATCTCTGGATCGGTATGGCTGGATCCCGCAAAGCTGACACACCCTATCAGTTTAAGTAAAAAAAATCAGGCCTACTGGTTCCATTGCCTCCAACTATGCTTCAGAGGTAGCAAAATAAAATAATTGATAGATAATTGAATTCTAATTATCTAATTATTCTAATATTCCTCTTTGTGGAATGACAGCTTTCTATTACATGAAAAAGGAGATTTTTTCAGCAGATATTTCTGCTGTCCCTAATATTCTAACATCATCACATTAGAAAATTAAGACTCTTAGCCTTTTCCAGCAGAATCAGTGAAAATGTTACCTTTAAAATCCACTTTCAACATTTTTCATGACTGTTCTTTGTTCCATACTACTACTTTGTATTTATGCATCTTTATTCTCTAAAAACAACATCTGTGAATGTATTGTTTGCTTATCTCTAATCAGCAAACAAACCAAATGAATCCACTTCTGACTAGGAAAAAAAGGAAAGTACATGTAAATTATAGTGACAGTTAATGACAGTGACAACTGTTCTGACATCAGAAAATTCATCAGTGTACTGATCAATTCAGACATCAGTGTACTCTTAGACTAAGTATCACTTGTGCTGTGCTCTGTTAGCTTGTGTACTCATAGTTGGCAATTATGGATATTCACTATGCTCTTTGGAGTTAGATTAGTTTTCTTGTCTGTGTATCAAATCCCCCACAGTTGGGCGTCCAGTAATTTAACGCTTTTCACTGAAAGCATTCAGCAGACACAAGATGGGTGATTAGCTGGTTTTTTTTAAAGAAAGTACAGGTCCTGTACAGTTAATTATATTTTCTGCTATTACATTATCTGAGGAGAAAAAGAAAAGATCTGTTTAGGAAAAAACCCAAGTCCTCCCCACGTTACTATTACCATCACAAATAACTCCAAATATTGTAGGGAGAAAACATACATATTAAATATATTTTAATTTTGAAAGATGGGGAAGTAAAAATACCCCATAATTATCCTAAACATGTGATGGTTTTGGTGGGGTAGAATTATTTCTATTCAGAGTGGCAGGTACAGGGCTGTGTTTTGTTTTTGCGCTGAACACAGATAAGTCAGAGATGTTTATGTTATTGCTGAGGATTGCACAGAGCCAAGGCCTTCCCTGCTTTTCACATTGCCATGCTGGTGAGGAGGCTGGTGGTGTGTGGGAGGTTGGGAGGGGACACAGCCAGGACAGGTGACCCCAAACTGACCAAAGGGATCTTCCAGACCACATGGCATCACAGTCAGTGTATAAAGTGGAGGTAAGAAGGAGGAAAGGAGGACATCTAGAGTGATGGGGTTTGTCCTCCCAAGAATGGTGTAGAATGACTCTAAGCAGCACACATAGAATCAAAGTTTTCATTTCTCAAAAACTCCAGCGGCATCTGAATTTTGCTTCTGACTTCTGACACAATGCCCTAACCACTCCATTTGCCCTAATCTGGTTTCTAGCCTTCACAACTTGTGTCTTTTCTTAATTTAACATACTTTGGTGACTGATCTAATTTGTCATACATGGTGACTTCAGCAGACACTAAAAAAGAATGTTTTTGTAGCTTCTTAAGGACATTAGCATTCATGTAGTGGCTACATAACCTATTCCTCATCTTCCTCCAATCTTTGAATCTTGATATTCAGGACTAATCTGGCCAATGGTTACCCACTAGTTTTGAAATAATGCAGATTTAGTTTTATTTCATTTTGATATCTTAAATACATCCAATCTTACCTACACAAATCAATGCAATTCTTACAATCTTATTATTAGAATGGAAAACAATAAAACATAATCCATGAAGTTTTACTCATATCTTTCAAGGGAGTGGAAAAAATCTTTCAAAAACACACCGAAATCTTTCATGGCATTCTGAAAGTTGAATATTGACTTATATTAACAGATGTTTGAGAGAGCTTATTTCCCAAACATTACAGAAAATTACTTATAGCTTCTGAAATATGTATGTGCTTTAGGAAACACAAAATAAGTAGATGTTAATCAGCAATCCCCTCTTCTGTATTGTGCAGAAAAAAACAGACTCAGGGGTACAAAGTGAAAGTGCTGTCACAGGAGCCTGTTTCCTGCTAAATGTAGCCAACCGGACCACATATGCTTATAAGGATAGGTTTTCATAATACTGTACGCATTTCCAAGAAAATAACAAAAATAAAAATCCCAAACACCTTTTATAGTGGAACAAACACCCAAGAGAGCAAAGCATTCACCAGGTAATGCTGGCAACACCAATATCTCTTAGAATAATTGATAATATACAGGATCAAACACTACAACTGAGTTTACTGTCACCCTTTTAAAGGAAAGATCTGCTTTACTGTGTTGTCATTAACTGCTGCAAAAGTGTTAATGAGAGGAAGTATTCTGCTGTAAATCGTAATTCACAAACCTATGATTTCCAATGGATGATTTCTGAAAAAAGGCTTTAAGAGATAGCAGAAATATTTACAGACTTCAAATGAAGAATTTAAAATATTTTATTCTGTATACTCAACTAAAGAACTGGTTTAGAGAAGTACATTCAAAACATGCCATTATTTATTAAATGTGCTGCTCCTTCACAGCTTACTTTACATAAAGGACTTATTTTTCCAGTTTCATATAAGCAAAAAAAGCTAAGAGCAGCAGCTTCTGTTTCTATAATGGAACTATTACCCATGTAGTGTGGACAACTTCCTTCAGTGATAAATAATTTTTATCCCCTATATAACAACATAGTGGTACACAAAAATGCAGATAAAGAAAAAACTGCAGTTAAAAAACTTGAAAACAGAACAATGACTATATTTTTCACCAATGCAATGAGTTATCTAACAGAGCGTTCTAGTACATTAACATTTTCTACGGTTTTCAATGAGGGGGCCATAAATATGCAGAACTTGCCATTCATTTTGCTAACAAGCATAATTAAGATGACTGACAAGGCTGTCTACAAGAATGAGTCAGCAACAGAACCAAAGCACTCTGCTATTGCTGCATAATAGCAGCTCTGATGTTGCTGCCCTATCGTTTTTCAGTGGCAAAACTGTTGTTTTTACATATATCAGACTGAAATATGAAAATTAGAATTATTTTAAACATCATTAATTTGAAAAGGAGGAAAAGAATTGTATGTATATACACTTGAATACTGTGTCCCCAGTGGTTTATTCTGTACTTTGGATTTATTTTTCTTTCCAAGAAAAATTCAGTTATGTTCTTACCATAGTTCAGAGCTTCTGGAGCAGTCCACTTGATGGGAATCTGCTTTAGGCCTGATGATGAGTACACGCCATCATCCTCCTGCCGGGACATCCCAAAATCACTTATTTTCAATATGTTGCTTTCACCTACCAAGCAGTTCCTTGCAGCCAGGTCTCTAAATTAGAAAAAGAAATAAACACCCACATTTTTACAGGTTTGAAAATACTTGGAAGTCATTTAAACTAACTGAGCCTCTCAGCCAAGACGGTCCTGCCTCTCAGAGGCTTATTTACAAAAGGGTAGAAAACACTTCACAGCAGTTGTGGGGAAACAGAAATGAGGGAAGCAGAAAAAGAAGTCAGAAACCATCCTATAAAGAAGTGAGGGGAGGAGATGCTGGAGATGTTCCAAGTGCCTGAGCAGAGATTCTCCTGCAGTCCACAGAGAGGAGTAACAGTGCAGCAGGGTAGGAGAATGAGGCTGAAGTTGAGGAGTTATGGACAGACCAGACTCTCCATTCCCCATTCACCCCTTGGGGGAGGAGGTAAAGGATTTCAGAATGAAGGAGTGCCTCAGAAGAAGGGAAGGGGAAAAGGTTTTTGTCTTTTATTTCTCACCATCCAACTGTATTTTAATACATTAAATACATTAAAGTCACGTTACCCAAGTTCAGTCTGTTTTGCTATGATGGTAATTGGTAGGTGATTTCCTTGTCTTTATCTTGACCTCCAAGTTTTTCTGTCCTATTTTACTTCCCTGTCCTGTTGAGGATGGGAATGAGAAGGCATCTGTGTGGGTGTCTGGCAGGCAGGCAAAGTTAACCCATCACAACTGCCCTCCATGGTCATAGAAATAAATCCCAGATTAACGAACTGGATCCTACGTAAAATGAAACAGAATTTGAAGCATGCTGAAATGTGTTCGGGATGTGTCTCAGTGAGAAAGCTGAGAAACAGCTCAATCCTCCCTCTGCCCATTAAAGTTTCTGCCAAAATTAAAAGCTACTCAGAACAGAAAAGGAATTTTGGCTCGGTGATGGATGAGAAGCTCAGAAAGTCAATCCCCTCCATCTCAAATTTGTTTTTTTAGATTAGAAGACATGCAGTAATACCTGTTAAAAGACCTACTGTGGCTTCTCTACATGCGAGTGATATGTTATAAACATACTATGTGTATATTAAATTTCAGTGATCATAGCTTATTAAAATACAACATAATAAAATATATATTATTCCCATTGTAATGTAATTAAATATAGGAAAATTTTAAAGGGAGAGATATGTTAATTCTATACCATTAGTAATATCATGGGAAAAATATTTTTTAAACTAAACTTACTGTGGTTTTTTTTAGCTTAAATAGCTAACATGTTCACAAATGCCTTATGTGAATGTTCCACAAAAACTACATTAACTTTGATGTTTTGAATTGGAGCTGTAGCATAGTTCTGAAGTGAATGCCCTGAGCACTTAATGCAGATTCATTGATTTTTGAAGAATGAATTTGATGCACACAAACTACATTGCTGTTGGAAGAGACTTACTTAGAATTCTGTTCATGATGTGCATGTAATTTGTTTCTTCTGCTACAGAATTTTGTTTCTACAGAATTTGTTTCTACACCTAATGCTGAAAGGTCTGAACCACTGGCAAACAGCTTCCAACATTACTCATGGTAATGACAAAGGATTGAACTATATTTAACCCAATCTAAATGTCTTGAGCCATATTTAAGGATGCTGAAGCTCATACATCCACTTTTATCAGCTCATCCATATTGATAATAGGCTATATTATTCAATATGTAGACAGAGCCTAGGTAGGACCCTAAATAATATAACTTGATTTAAGAATTTTAACATATTTGACTCACACTGTTTTCCTGCCACAAAGAACATTAACAGCTCTAGAGCTTGAGTGATATAAATGAAGTTACTCTTGTGGTTTGAGAAGATGGACCACTAAAAAACAAATCTGAACTCTGACATCAGCTGAAGATGTACACAAATGCATAAAATATCTCAGTGTGCACTGTATTACTGTACTGGTTTGAAAGCAA
>VYXD01002853.1:0-31872 GCA_013397195.1 Hylia prasina
CGCGGAGACGCAGGTGGGGAACGACCTGGGCAGCCCCGAGCCCCTGCGGTGGCTGCTGCGCTCGCCCTTCGACCGCAACGTGCCCGTCCAGCTGGAGCTGCAGGAGCTGCTCTTCGACCACGTCTTCCAGCGCCTCGGCGTCTCCTCGCAGGTACGGCCGGGCCGCGGGTGCGTCCCGCGGTGGTTTGGGTGGGAAGGAGCTCGCCGAGCGCCTCGCTCCACCCCGCGCCATGGGCACGGACAGCGTCCGCCGCAGCAAATTGATCTCCAGGCAGCCTGCCTGGCCTTGGACACTTCCAGGGATGAGGCAGCCACAACTCCCCCGGGCGACTTGTGTCATCTTAATATCTAATCTAAACGTGCTCCCTTGAACTTATTGTTGGGTAATGCTCTTATTAGTAGTGTTTACTGACCACCTGCATACCCAGGTGTGTTGAGAGTTTCTTCTCAGACCGTGGAGCCCTTTGCCTGCATGACAACACCAGTTTGGAAGCTTTACCCAGAGTGGAACTAAACTTCCACTGGTTTTCACTCACCTCCTCATTGCATAGATTTTGGTTACTTATACTTTTAATAATTTATATATGCCTTTAAAAGTCCATTCTCCTCCACCATTATGAGTTTATTCTTTGGTTGAATTAACATGAACATCTTTCTTGCCCCCTTAAACACTAGATATAATTTAACTTTCACGATTAATATGCTGCACATAAAGTTCTTTCTCATGCCCATTTTGGAGGAGTTCTTGCTGATGCTTAAAAGAAGAAGCAGAGATAACTAACCCTGGATTTTCCCTTTATATCTTTGTTACTGTTCTTTCCCCTTGACTCTCCCAGGGTTGTGTGGATCACCCAATTGTTCTGACAGAAGCAGTTTGCAATCCTCTGTACTCAAGGCAAATGATGTCTGAGCTCCTCTTTGAGTGCTACCAAGTGCCAAAGGTGTCCTATGGCGTGGACAGCCTGTACAGTTTTTATCACAACAGAAGGCAGAACTGGCCCTGCAGTGGTTTGGTGATATCCTCAGGCTACCAGTGCACACACATTTTGCCAGTCTTAGAAGGCAGGTGAGTCCTGGGTGTCTTAAGATCTGTGCAGCCACTGGCTTTTCAAGCGATGCAAACACCTGTTCCTCCAGCCCTGCACTATTAACTCTTGTATTAATTACACTGATGAGTTAAAACCAGGTCTGCAGATTTTGCTCAGCTCTGTTGAGTTTTGAATTGAAGAAGCAGTGCAGCTCTTATAAGTGTTGTGTTTTAGTTGCTAATTGTGCCTTGATGTGTACTTCCAAAGGGAGAAGGGGATATGTGCCAAGTGGAACTGGGCATTAAAAAACATACTTTAGGTTTTAAAGCAGCTTTGGGACAAGGTGAAATGTTCAGTGTGTGAGACTTCTGCAGTGCTTGAGGCTTTTATCATTCTAGTTATTCTGCTACATTGCTCTGTTTTTTCTTTTTAATCCTTACTGCAGGAGATGGCTTTATTATATCTGGTAACTGCTTCAAATTTTCAAGGTTTACACTCGTCCAACCACGAAGTGTTATAAGGGTTAAAAAATTACTTTTAGCTGCACTACCCATCACTTCTTTTGTTAGAAGAGAACATCTCCTTGCTGTAGCCAAAATGATTTAATAATTGTTTTTTTTAAAAAGAGCAGAACAGAGCCTTTCAGAATAAAACAGTAAACACAGCAGCGATTGTGCTGTTGCCCGAGAAGAGCAGATGTGTTCAATTCTCTGGTAACGAAACCTTGAACTATTTCTCTGTGACTATTCACGCACAGAAATTTAATGATTTGGGGGAAAGCAGGAGCTCTGTTTGATGTCCTGTGGGTTGCCCCAGTGTGAGCTGTGTCTGTTTGCATTTTGAGGCTGGATGCCAAGAACTGCAAGCGCATTAACCTGGGGGGGTGCCAGGCTGCCGTGTACCTGCAGCGGCTGCTGCAGCTCAAGTACCCCGGGCACTTTGCAGCCATCACGCTGAGCCGCATGGAGGAGATCCTGCACGAGCACAGCTACATTGCACAGGACTACACAGAAGGTAAAACCAGCCCCAGCTCATTCACCCACACTGAGCTTGTCCTCTCTGCCCCTTGTTTTGAAGTCGGCTCGAATTCTTCCAGAAATACTCAACTTCTGTTTTGCTTTCTTTGTGGTAACCTGCCTCGTGCATGACGGTGGTTTAATATTTAAAATTAAGACAGAAATAAAATTTAACTACTACTATTACTACTACTACTACTACTACTACAAAAAAATCTTATTGTTTCAGATTTCTCTGTGAGTAAAAAATGTGATGGTTTCAGCGGAAAAGAATTTAAAATGAGCTTATTGATTTCTTTATACATCAACAAAACATATAATTTGGTTAGGATTTCTGTGTTTCCTATCTGCTGTAAGGTTTCCAGAGTTGCACAGGACATTTCTCATGGCTGCGTGTGAATGAAATAAGTTTTAAAATTTCAGTGGCAAATGTCATCTGAAGTAGTGCCTGAAGAAAAGTGGTTTTTTTAAATTTGTCACTTGTGAATGAGTCTTCCTTAGAAATGTGTGAGAGCTCCTCTCCCTGCCTTTAGTGTGCACTTGCACTTTGTAGTACTTGGTGTTTCCTGGAGGTCAGAGCACTCAGAGCTGCCTGCACCAGAGGGGACAGCCAAGCTGCCAAGAGGTGACAAAATTCTGTGCTTGCACTATTTTTGCCTTCTTCCCTCACCTTTCGTCCTTCACGCGGGGCACAAACAACATGCGAATTGTCGCTTTGCGCTGCCAGAACAAAAAGTTCCTTTGCTTTCCAAATGCCCAGAGCTGCAGAAGTGGCGGTGCCCAGAGTACTACGAGAACAACGTGCACAAGATGCAGCTGCCTTTCTCCAACAAGCTGCTGGGCAGCACTGTGGCATCCGAGGAGAAGCAGGAGAAGAGGCAGCAGCAGCTGCGGCGGCTCCAGGAGCTCAACGCGCGGCGTCGGGAGGAAAAGCTGCAGCTGGACCAGGAGAGGCTGGACAGGTTGTTGTATGTGCAGGTAATGAAGGCAGAGTTTCACTGTGGTGTCCTGGGAGGGGAGCAGCCTGCCCTCAGAGCTCTATCAGAAGGTCACACACACGTGGTAAAGAAGCTGTGAGTGCCGTGGGTGTTCTCTGATAGGAGCTTGCCAAGGTTACTTGCGAGATAACAGAGAGAGATTATTGATGCAGGGGATGTTTTCAGTTTCTGAACAGCGCTTCTTTTGGGAAGTACTTCAAATGCTGTCAAAGTGTGCACATCATAATCTCTAGTCATGCAAGCAGAGTGTCTGTACATCCCTGCTGACTGCTGTGATTGCCCTGTCTTGCTCATCACAGCTAACTCTGATCTGTCCACAGGAACTTTTAGAAGATGGTCAGATGGATCAGTTCCACAAAGCTTTGGTGGAGCTGAACATGGACTCTGCAGAAGAACTTCAGTCTTACATCAACAAATTGAGTCTGTCTGTTGAACAAACGAAGCAGAAAATCCTACAGTCAGAAGTCAATATTGAAGTAGATGTTGTGGACAGCAAGCCAGAGGTAGGATGTTTTCACCAAGTTAATCCTCATTTTATTGCTGAGAGGAGTTAAACTTCTGTGCTTGAGATGTGTCCCTTCAGACTCCATTGATGAACTAAGCTTTTGCTTTAACACACTGCAAGTCATTATTAGGTTGGCAACTGCTTCTCTCTTTTCAGAGAGAATGAAGGCAGACAACCATCCTTAATCTTCAGTAGCCTTCCATTAAAGATACAGAGGAATCCATCCATCTTTTTGTTAAAAACAGTATTTGTTTTCCTTTCTGTTCTTCCCCTTCAGGTGCAGAGAACTTTATGGTAAACAACCAACCCTGCTTTCATTGTAGCTGTCTATTTTTGGTGCATTTAAGCAACATGTTCTGTTTTGGTTCCCTAATGAAACGTTAATTGCTACACTTGGTTGTTGGAGGTGTCATGAAGATGAGAAGCTCCTTGTCTGCTTTGCCAGACTAACACAGCCCAGCACACAGCAGCTGCTGCCAAGAGGTGCTCTAGGGCTGGTTGTGCATGTGCTTTTAATGGCCTTTCAAGTCCCATAAGACAGAGCTTTTTTAGCTTTTATCAGCCTCTGTTCAGGGAAAAGGCAGAGAGAAGAACAGAAAACTGAAGCATAGAGGAGAGATCCTTGTTTAGGTGCCCAGAGAAGCTGTGGTTAGCCCATCCCTGGAAGTGTTCAAGGCCAGCTTGGAGCAACCTGGTCTAGTGGAAGGTGTCCCTGCCCATGGCAGGGGGTGCAACTGGATGAGCTTTTGAGGTCCCTTCCAACCCAAACCATTCCATGATTTTGTGGTATCAGTGCAAGAATCAGAATGATTGTGCTTCAGCAAAATTCAGGGGCTTATCATTGTGGTGAAGAATCTTTCTGCCTTCTGTCAAAAGAAGATATTCTAGAAAAAAGAGAGTTAAAAGATTAGCAGTTACCTGTGATTTTTCTCAGTGACTGTGCCTAAATTCTAGTGTCTCCCTCACCCCTGCTCTTTGCTAGGTGCAATCTCAGACCTCAGAATGAATCAACAAGCTTTGTTATTTGGTCTGTGCCTGGAGAGAGCACTTAGAATCGTCACAGAATCCCTTTGTAAGACCAGGTGTTCAGCTGAGTTCTGTGTATCTTTCTGGTTTTGTCTTTTTTTAAATAAGAGATATAAAGAAATGATTTAACAGGATTTCATGAGAGTACGTTTTTTGCTGTAACAATGAACGCTTGTGAACTTCAGTTTAAGTAATTGAACTTGATCAAGTAGCTGTAAAAGATACTTACGAATGTTTGAAGGGGGCAATTTTAGCTCATCCTGGCATTGCAACAAATGTTTCAAGCTTAAAATAACCAAAACAAATATTTAGCAAGGAAATCCCAGAGGTAACACTGTAACACAAATGAAGAAGACAATTTAAAAGTTGCTCTTAGCTCACCACAGGAGTCTTGTCGAATTTTGAGTGATGCTTTTCATGAGGAAAAAGCTTCACATCTGTGTAAAAGAAAGGGGGTTTGGTGCAGCCTGTGAGCAAATAGTAGACAGTTGAAACTCTCAAAAATTGTGTGGTGGCTTTGTAGCTAGCAAATATTTGTTTTCCAGTCCCACACAAGCAAAATAGGGAATTTAATGGTAATTATAGAGCAGTTAGAGGTGCTGGGAGAGTACCAGGTTTTATAAATATAAAAAGCTATTTTACTAAGTTTTAATATGCTGTTATGCTTAGGACGTGGCTGCCTGAAATCCTGGCAGTCAACCTGGTGACTGAGGCCTGGATTTCTGAGCTGGCATTTAGATAAATTTATTGGAAGTGTTTGATTTTTTTTTTTTTTGTCTGTGTTTCTGGCATTTCCTGGGCATATTTGCTTTCAGGCATGTTAAAGAGTTGAGATTTGAGGACACTGAGTTTTCCAGCTGTGTCACCAGAATTGAAATCTGAGCTAACCTACCATAACATACTTGCTCTGTTTCCAGACTCCTGACTTGGATCCACTGGGCAGTGAACAGTCCCTGGAGGATGTGGAAAGCATGAATGAGTTTGAACCTTTGTTTGCTGAGGAGCAGCCTGAAGTTGAGAAGCCTGTTGCTGCAGTGCAGGTTTGGTTTCTGCATTTACACCTCGTGCCAGGGGTTTGCATCCCAGTTGTCCAGCCAGTCTGCTGACATTTCTCCTCATGCAAACGTTGTTTGCCTGCCCTTAGAAGAGATGTTTAAACTACCTGAGCAGGACTTTAAGAGAGAAATCCTGGCAATCTTAGCTGGTGGTTTAGGAAGAGAATTCCCTCTTGGCTCACTCTGCAGGCAGTGCTTGATGTTGCAGTGCTGTGTTATTAAAGGAAAAAAAGTTCTGCTCAGGTGTTTCTGATCCATGCCTTGATATCCCAGTGGACACAGCTTTCAACTTCTGAGGTTGAGCCTTAGAATTAAGTGACTCCAAGCAGAATAAATCAGAGGAAAAGTCCACTTTCCCTGGCCTTTTGGAACCTTTGGCATGATGCTGTTTTTCTGTGGGAGCATTAGCATCTGGGGTTTTGTACAGAATTGTTTGGAAACGTTGCTTATTCTAGAATATTACTGTTCTTTAACATTATTCCCCTCTACTTCTCACTGTTTTTAAAGCCCGTGTTTAACCTGGCAGAGTACCACCAGCTTTTCCTCGGCACTGAAAGGATCAGGGCTCCAGAGATTGTCTTCCAGCCCTCCCTGATAGGAGAGGACCAGGCTGGGATAGCAGAAACCATGCAATACGTCCTTGAGAGGTGAGTTTACAGAACTGCTTACTTCAGACAAGCTGTCCTTTATTTCATACCAGCTGTTGAAATGCTGGGGGTTTAGCAATAATTTGAGAAAATCTGTTGAATAGTTCTTTTTGGTGGGGTCAGGCATTACAGATTAGACATGTCTTCCTAAAAGCCACATGTAACTCCACTTGTTGTAAGTCAGTGAGACTACAGAATTTTTTTATCAATAACCCCATCAATGAAAAATTTTTGAGCACACACCTCCAATATATTTGTAAATTACAGCTACTACTAAACTAATACATTATGAGCATTTTAAAACATACAGAAAAATAAAAATTAAAAAAAGAATGAGATAAAGGTGAAATAAGCACTATTTAAATGTGTTTATCAGTTTATCATCTTGCACCCCACTGGATCATTTTGCACAGCCCCCACTTTCATGTCCAGCTCATTATTGAGAGAAACAGCAAAGCTTGCAACAGTGAACTGGCAGTCTCTGGTTTTGGGAGAGCAAAATCAGGGGTAACATTTTAAAGTTAAGATACAGGCACACGTGCTGGACATTTCCAGATAAATTAGCATTGATGAATTGTCACCCCTGAACTGCATGAACAAAGGAGATCACATTTTCTGAAAGATAAGAATTCCAGCCCTAGAAAGAAATCCCAGTTGATTTATAGGGTACTGAGTGCTTTCAGGATTTTTTCTGCCACCCCCTTAATTTCCAGAAAACAAACAAAGTTTTTTGTGCTAGGAAAATGCAATTTCTCAAAGTGAATCCTAGGACAAGGTCTCAGTATTCCCCACAGCTGCTTCAGCTCATAGGGCAGATGTCCTTGAGAAAGGCTGAAGCTGTTCTTGTTCTTCACAGGTATTCAAAGGAACAACAGGCTATCCTTGTCCAGAATGTTTTCCTCACTGGTGGAAATACAATGTACCCTGGACTGAAAGCCAGAATCCAGAAGGAACTCCTGGAAATGAGGCCATTCCAGTCATCCTTCCAGGTGTGTGGATTGCCATGATCTTTATGTGAGCAGCCTGTTCTTCTGTGTTCAGATGTAACTGGGTGAGGTGCAGAGCATGGGCATGGAGAGGGTTTTAAAGCAAGACTCTGCAAACAGCTTTTTGTGCTGAGAAGGTGCAGGTTAAGCAAAGCTTCAGTTACTCTGTGAAAACAGCCTAGTGAGGAGGGAAAAGGAGAGTCTGCTTCTGCTAAAGGACCATGCACACAAAAGCATGTTTGGCTGGAAATTTGCAAACTGATTGCTTAGGAATTGATAACAAGGTGAAAACACACTTTAACCCCTTTCTGAGAGACACTGAGTAATCAGCTCAAATTTCTGAAATTCAGCTGTTTGTGTCATATACCATTGTAACCAGGGTAAAAAGGGCTTCCCTTTCCTGTGCTGAGTTGACATTGTTGTTCTGTTTTCCTTCCATCCAGGTTCACCTTGCTTCCAGCCCTGTCTTGGACGCCTGGTATGGGGCCAGGGACTGGGCAGTGGAGTACATGAACCGTGAGGAAGGCTGGATAAGCAGGAAGGACTATGAGGAGAAAGGAGGGGAATACCTCAAGGAGCACTGTGCTTCCAACGTCTACGTCCCCATCCGCCTTCCCAAGCAGGCCCCACGGGCAGCAGAGGCTCCCAGCAGGGCCCCAGGCACAGGGAACCCCAGTGAGCAGGCATAGCCCTGTCCCTGGCACCCACCCACAGGGAACCCCAGTGAGCAGGCANAGCAAGACTCTGCAAACAGCTTTTTGTGCTGAGAAGGTGCAGGTTAAGCAAAGCTTCAGTTACTCTGTGAAAACAGCCTAGTGAGGAGGGAAAAGGAGAGTCTGCTTCTGCTAAAGGACCATGCACACAAAAGCATGTTTGGCTGGAAATTTGCAAACTGATTGCTTAGGAATTGATAACAAGGTGAAAACACAGTTTAACCCCTTCCCAGCATTACTCTTTCTTAGAGACACTGAGTAATCAGCTCAAATTTCTGAAATTCAGCTGTTTGTGTCATATACCATTGTAACCAGGGTAAAAAGGGCTTCCCTTTCCTGTGCTGAGTTGACATTGTTGTTCTGTTTTCCTTCCATCCAGGTTCACCTTGCTTCCAGCCCTGTCTTGGACGCCTGGTATGGGGCCAGGGACTGGGCAGTGGAGTACATGAACCGTGAGGAAGGCTGGATAAGCAGGAAGGACTATGAGGAGAAAGGAGGGGAATACCTCAAGGAGCACTGTGCTTCCAACGTCTACGTCCCCATCCGCCTTCCCAAGCAGGCCCCACGGGCAGCAGAGGCTCCCAGCAGGGCCCCAGGCACAGGGAACCCCAGTGAGCAGGCATAGCCCTGTCCCTGGCACCCACAGGGAACCCCAGTGAGCAGGCACAGCCCTGTCCCTGGCACCCACAGGGAACCCCAGTGAGCAGGCACAGCCCTGTCCCTGGCACCCACAGGGAACCCCAGTGAGCAGGCACAGCCCTGTCCCTGGCACCCACAGGGAACCCCAGTGAGCAGGCACAGCCCTGTCCCTGGCACCCACAGGGAACCCCAGTGAGCAGGCACAGCCCTGTCCCTGGCACCCACAGGGAACCCCAGTGAGCAGGCACAGCCCTGTCCCTGGCACCCACAGGGAACCCCAGTGAGCAGGCACAGCCCTGTCCCTGGCACCCACAGGGAACCCCAGTGAGCAGGCACAGCCCTGTCCCTGGCACCCACAGGGAACCCCAGTGAGCAGGCACAGCCCTGTCCCTGGCACCCACAGGGAACCCCAGTGAGCAGGCACAGCCCTGTCCCTGGCACCCACAGGGAACCCCAGTGAGCAGGCACAGCCCTGTCCCTGGCACCCACAGGGAACCCCAGTGAGCAGGCACAGCCCTGTCCCTGGCACCCACAGGGAACCCCAGTGAGCAGGCACAGCCCTGTCCCTGGCACCCACAGGGAACCCCAGTGAGCNCCTGGCGCCCACAGGGAACCCCAGGGAGCAGGCATAGCCCTGCCCCTGGCACCCACAGGGAACCCCAGGGAGCAGGCATAGCCCTGCCCCTGGCACCCACAGGGAACCCCAGGGTTCTGGTGTGCAGCAGGGCGGAGCCTGGCCGGCTGCTGGGAGCACTGAGATCCCTTCCAGCTCCTCGGCCAGGGAGGATGGGACACCCTGGCATGGCCACAGTGCTCAGTGCTGCTCACACACAGCAGCTCGTGGAGAGGAAAACTCCCTCTTAGAGACTGTCATAGTAAGGCTCAGGGGTTTTGGAGAGTGTATGTTTTACAGCTTTTTAAAATGTAATCAAACGTCCTGGTTTTACAGAGTTTTTCTTGCAGCTGGGCTGCACCAAGGCAGGCAGCCCAGCAGGTGTCCCCCTTGCCCGTCTCAATCGTCTGTCGGGACATGTCGGGCAGGTGGTGCTGTGGGACACCAGCGGGGCTGAGCTCAGCCTCACCTCCCGAGGCCTCGTGTTCCATCTCCTTCCTTAGAAACCTCCACCAAATAACCGGTGGGTGCTGCTTGTCTCCATCGATGTCAGAGATCCCCATGCTGTGGTTGAAACTGGAGAGCTGGGCACACAAAGACACAACCCTCCATAAAGAGAGTCCAGAGCCACTGCCAGGCCTTGTGCTGCCCTTGAGTGGTTCTGCAGGCTGAGCAGGGCAGCTCTTTGATGGGACTTTCTGATCAAAAGTCGTTGTAGCAATAAAAGCTTTTTGCTTTACCACTAACTTTTGTGTTTCAGTGATTTCACCTCTTTAGAGTTATGAGAATAGGTTTGATTGGTTGTACCTTGCTTAACAACACAGGTTTGCAGCCAGGCTCCTGTCCTGCTGTACAATATGTTTCAGCTTAAACTTGCCTGGGGATTCAGGAGTCATGCTGAACAACTTGTTGCTTTCCCAAAAGAATAATCCATACTGAATGCTAAACCCAAACCTGGGGAGACTCCATCACTTTGGCAAAAGCTGGAAAAAGCAAGGTGAAGGAGAAAATATCCAGATTCATGTAACTGATATAAAGGTGTAGAGGTGGGGATTTGGTGTCCCCAAGGGCTGCAGATGAAGGTTAAGTTGTCATCTGGCAGATTCAAAGCAAAGAACAGGAGGAACTTGCTTGTGCTGAAGTCGGGGAGAAATTTTTGTGTTCAAAAATATTACCAAGATTTACAATTTTTTAAAAAAGAGAAATTTGTGGGCAAATAGTGAGGCCTCACCTGTGCATTGAGTGTTCTTCAGAGAGCCTGTGAGGGAAGGGTTGTTGCAGACCTGCTCTCACACAGTTCCTGTGGCTCCCAGCTCTGGCCAGTCCCAGGTGTGATACTGCTCCTCACGGGCTGTTGGGCAGGGCAGGAGCAGGGAGCTGGCTGCCTCTGGGTCACCTCAAGTTTGGGTTATTGATCCTATCCCTGGCTGCCTGGAGGCATTTTTAGGACAATTAAGGGAATTCTATGGGTGGTAAAAGAATGTGGAAAAACACGCTGTGCTGAAACCAGTGAAGTTGCACCCGAACATGTCTTTTCTGATCTCAGTGACCTGGAGTAAATGATGTCCCATTGCTATTTGACCCCGTTCTGACCCATCTTTAGCTACTTTGGGTAGAGGACTACTCAAGGTATGGAAATAGTTCTGATACTTGATGTTGTCCACTAAATAGTAAGTTGCTGTGCATAAAACTGTTCCAGAATGAGAGCCTGGAAGGGCATCTATAATGCATGATTATGTGACTTCTAAATCTTTGGCCAGATCGTGCCAGCCACTTCTTGTGCATTAATTCAAAGCAGAGCTGTCTAATTCTGCCAAGAGGTGCCAGAGCAGCTGCTTAAACAGCTTTAAGGATGCATAATTTTATAATCTCCTCAATATTAGCTGTTAATTTGTTACTTTGTGCCACAGTAGCCGGAGGAACTGATGAACTTGGACAAGGTGATCGCTGTCACAGGCTGCTCTGTGTGGAGCAGCACCATGAAAAGTGTGGACATTGCAGAGTGGGATGAATTTCACTCAGTTCAGTTCCCTGGTCATGATGTGCTGTGGTGGTACGTGAGCATTGGTGCTGGCAGGAGAGAAATGGAAGGAGTGTGTGGTGCTGAGGGCAGGAGGACACAACAGTGTCAGATTGGACAGGAGTGTTGGAGTCCTTGTGGAGCTTCACCACTGGGACACTGGTGGCAAGGTTTTCTCACCCCCACTTGCAGAAAAGAATTTGGTTGTTTTCCATGTAAGTGGCACAGGGCTCTGCAAACCCAGGAGGGGCTTGGGCCGTCTCCTGTCACTGGTTTATGCCCCCTGAGAGGGGAACAGGCCAAAAGACACCTGCTAGGCCTCCTTTTAATGGGACTTTGGGTTGTGTGAGTAGCAGAAGGAGGAAAAATATTCCTGCTGTGGATAGGAATCTCAATGTGCTGCTGTGAGGGCCTTTGGCAAGTGATGGCAGGGCTGCTGTTGAGAGAGCTGCTGTGCCAGCAGCCTCAGAAACATTGCTGTGTTTATCCTGGCAGGTGTCCTCTGAGCTGACCCGGGGCAATTGCCAGGTCTGAGATGGTCAAGTGGTTCCCATTTGGTCCTTGGTAAATTAAGTTCAACCTGTAACCTGGTTCTGGAATTCAGTTATGCCCTCATTCAGGTCGAAGAATACAAAAGTACAATTTCACAGCAGTGCTGGGTTTGGTCTATTTAAAAGAGAGCTCAAACTGGGTCCCACCTTTCACAGGGTCCCTAAGATCTGCCCTGGGTGGAAACACCACGTCAGTGAGCAGCCCTGGAGACTGAACATCCATCACGTGTCCCATGTCCCAGATTTCCTTTGGAGCTGCAAACAAGCCTCACTCTGGGGCTTCAAGGCTTCTTATGCTTCCTGTGCCACAGCAACTTCAAACATGTTCTTTGCTAAATCTCTGCTAGGACACCAAGATTAGAACTCTCTGCTCCAGTTATTAATCTCTGGAATACTTAATGTGCTGTGTAAGACAGCATCTCGCAAGAAAGAGAAGATGCCCGTGAACTGTCACTTAAAATTTAGGATTATCCCTCCAGAGACAGCCCACAGTGATCCTCTGGCAGTCAGTCATAAACCACAAGTTTTGAAGCTTGTGTGGGATGAGCAGGGGAGAGGAGAATGCTGTAATGGATTTAACATTATCCCCAAAGTCATATGGTGGGATTTCCACCCGCTGGTTGGGAACGCCAGGCACAGAGCAGCTGTGCTGATCCCACTGCTCACTCCCACTGCTCTGTGCAGAGAGTGAGCCACTCCCTGAGCATCAGCTGCAACAGAACTCGGTTTTAAATGGCTCAGACCCTGAGCATGGTTTGCCAGGAGTTTTTCAGGCTCCTTTCATTCATTTTCAGGTACTCAGTTCCTGTATGTAGTTGACAAACACCTTTTCCCCCTCCTTGTTCACAAGATCTCAGCCCTCATGTTAGCAAGGTGTCACAGTTTCAAGGGGTTTTTTTTGTTGTTGTTGTTTATTTTTAGGTTACACTGCTTTTTTACACCCTTAGGGATCTTTTCTTTCTCATTTTGAGCACTGGGCTTGGTTCCCATTTTCTAATGCAGCAGAGGCCATGATGAAAGAACCATTTTCATGGATCCAGCTCATAGCAATGTTTGCTTGTGACAATTCTCAGCTGTTGCTCTGCCCTCAGTTCTGTGTCTCAGCAGGGCCAGCCTGAGAGTGGTGCTGGCTGAGGCTTTCACAGAGTGCACAACTCCTGTGGGGAAGGAGGGAGGTCAAGTAAAATCATGGAGGCTTGGTCCATCTGTGCTCAATGCACAGTGTGCCAAGTGGAAAAATCTTCACACTATTCATTTTCTGAAGCCAGCAAAAGTCTCAAGTATGGTGAGAATCACTCTGTGTTAGGTATACTTTTATTTTTATGCTTTTTTTTTATTTTTAAGCAATTGCAGTTCCCCACTATCAGAGTATGAAGCAAGCTGAGTTTATGGTCTGACTGAGAAACTTCTGTGCTCTTAAAATTCCTGGGTTTAGTCAGGACAGTATTTTTTAGCTTTTAAATTATTTCAGAACTGAGGGGAAGTATGAAACAGCTTCTCCCTATCTGACAGGAGGTAAATATGCAGTGCTGATGGGGAAAGCATTTTTATGTTGTCAGTGATGTTCTGTGAAGGCATCCAAGTTCCTTCACTCCCAGTAGTCAGGCTGTTACATCAGGAGGAAGCTCATCCCCAAGGAAGCTTGTGGCAGCTCTGGCTGGACAAATGAGCAGCATAACATGCAAGGAAAAAGTGTGGCTTTGTTCAAACCTGTCAAGTGAACTCCAGAGGAGAGACACCTTTGGAAAGCTCCTCTTGTTTGAGCTTTTTGGGAGTATATTGGGTGGTAGTTTATTGAGTAGGGGGGAGACCACAGTGCAGTGGGTGCCTTCCTTACTTAGGTGAAGGACAAGAATGCATGGTGATCCTCTGGGTGGGAGAAGGTTTGAGGGATGATGGCAACCTGCAGCCCCCAAAGCCTCACAGCTGCTGTAGTGACACTTTCCTGAGTGTCCTGATGCCCAGGGGGGTTGGGAGGCTGTTGGCTGCAGCAGAGGCTGATTTTTCCTCCTCTCTAAATGATCACCCTGTTTCTGCAGCTCTCCCTGGAGTGCTCCTAAATGGCTCCTTATGCCAAGTGCAAAAAATGTCCTGTACAAGCTTGGGAGGCTGGGAACTCACTGCCGTGTCTGAGCTTGCTTGGTAGCGAGTTCCAATCTGTGCAAACAGCTTTTGGGTGGGCTTGTCTTTCCACTGAACATTTTGATGTGGAGGTTTTATTCTTTGGGATGTTTTCATACCCTTCAAAGGAGAATAGTAATGGGTAAAACTATCCTGCCTCGCTGACACTTGTTTCTGCACCTGAGCAGCAGCCTTGCTGCATGCAGGTGAGGAAGAGTCCTGTTGGTGTGATCTTCCTGCTCTGCTCTGAGGGCTTCACAGGGCTTCCCCACAAAAGTTTAGAATTAATTCAGTCCTTGCTAGAATGACCAGAACTCTCTGTCACCCCCTCACCTGGAGCACCAGCTGCCTTTCAGCATTTTGTCTGCTACACTTAGATAAATCCACCTGATCTAGAAACCATCAACTGATAAACTCTAGTGCTTCAGAAGCAAAATGCCTTGAGAGGGTCCCAAAGTGCTTTCTTGAACACATCCATAATGACATGTCACCTTTAAACTCATTTTTGTGTTCTTCGTGCATTAGCACATTTCTCCTGGCTGACATTGCTCCTCAGCTCTGGGAAATATATTTCATATCCTCATCCTTAGATCAGTTTATTTTTCCCACTCTGCAACTTGGTTAAAATATACCCCACTCCTCCTCTCACCCCAGATTCCTGCCACATACCTGGCATTCTTTCATCCTTAATGAGATGAAGGAGTGGGGGATTTCGCCCTCCTGGAATTTTAGAGGAATACTAAGTGGATTTCTCATGAAAAGCCCCATTTAGGATATGAGTCTCCCTGAAAGATAGTCCATGACAGCAAACCTTGCTTTTCCTGGTAATGGTGAGCAGAGTTTTTACTTCTCTATTCAATAACCACTTTCTGCTTGGTTGTTACAAGTATTGTCATTGATGAAGACCCTGTTGGAGCAAGTTCCTAGTGGAAGAAGTAGAGATTTACATCCTTGCAAAGGTGGATGGGGAGACCAGCAGAACTCAGGCTGCAACGTGACCAAACTCTCCATACAGACAAGACAACATAAAGGTGGTTAAGTCAAAATAGTTTTATCCAGACTCTGTCACTAACTTCCCTTAATAAACATAAAGGTTTGTTGGATCAAAGGTTCCTCCAGCCCGGTCCTGGAAGTGCCCTCCAGGAGATGTTGAGGGGGATGTACAGGAATAGGAGCAGTGTGATGTGTGTGTAGAACAGGGAGAGGATGGTAAATCATCCCAGCTGCTCGGTGCTCCACAGCCAGGGACACGGGAACACAGTGCTCCTGGATGTTGTATCGGAGATCCAGCCCAGACCCTGTTCTCTTACACGTGTTGACAGGACAGGCGGAAGCATCCAAATTACAGAGCTCAGCAAGGGTGACGAGCTTGGAGCAGCACCACCACGCTGGGCTGAGCATCATGTTGGAGTGCTGGGGATGTGCCCGAGCCCGCANGAGCTTGGAGCAGCACCACCACGCTGGGCTGAGCATCATGTTGGAATGCTAGGCTGGGGATGTGCCCGAGCCCGCAGCCTGTGCCAGCTCCGGGCTGTGCCAGCCCCGGGCTGTGCCCGGCAGTGAAGGGCTGGGAGGGTGTTGTATCGCGCCGGGTAGTTGGTTCACTTTGCTGTGTTGCACTGGGTGTTTTGTTGTATGTATGCACACAGGAGGGGACACAGCCAGCCCGGCTCTGCCCCTGCTCTCCGAGAGGGGCTTTGCTGCGGTTCCCCGGGCAGAGGAGGAGCCGCGGGTCCCCTCGCGTGGGGGCTCCGGTTCCTGTCATCCAGCGCTGCTGCGGCAGGGGGCCACGGGCCGTGCTGGCCGCCGAGGAAACAATGGAGAGGAAGGCTTTGATTCCAGCAGTGATGGACACCTCCTGCTCCAGGGTGGTGCCGATGGAAGGAACCGGGAGCTCGGTTATTCGCTTTTATCCTTTGTTAACCGCTGGTAACTTCTTGTCGTAGGAACCGCTGTGACTCCTCTGGAGGATTTATTTATGCTTTTCGGCTGACGCGGGTCGCAGGAGGCCTTTGATATTCAGCCCCGGGAGCGTCCCCTGGCCTGGGAACGGGAAGAGCTGGGGCGGGCTGGCCTCGGGCACACGCAGCCCGGGGAGAGGGGCGGCTGTCCCGCTGTCCTGGCACGGCCCGGGGGCACGGATCGCCCACAGCTGCTGTGGGCTGTCCCCAGCCTGCTGATCTGTGCCCAGCACTGCCCTCCTGTGCCGCAGCGATGTCCCCTGTCAGCAGCAAAGGTGCCTGAGAGCAGCGGGTGGTGCTGCAGTGCCGGCAGGGGGGGAAGATGCGATTGGACACTTGGGGAATTTGCAGTTTTTCTAGCGAAGAACGAGGAGGATACAGAGCTTTTTGCACTGGGTTCCTGCTTCAGGCTCATGCCTGGGAGAGGTGAGGGATACCCAGGATGTGTGATCCAGGAGAGCTTTGCTCAGGCCTCCTTCCACAGGGGCTGCAAGGGATGATTCCCCAGCTCCTGGGGGCTTGCCTTGCCCCTGTGCTGTAAACCTGACACAGCCATGCCTTTTACCACAGTTCCTGTTCACAGGAGGCTGTTTCTGCCCCGACCCATTTGTCTGGGTACTGAGTGAAAACAGCTTTTATAATGATGCAAAAGTGGAGGGAATAACTCATATTTATACTCCCCCTGAGCCCCGTCGCTTGAATGCATGATAGAAATCTCAGTGAACGCTGTTTTTCACCACACAACAGATTCCCCAGGCAGCAGAGATGACAATTCCCAGGAACCATAAACCCCTTGAGTGTGTTTACTCAAGTCAAAGTGCACTTTATAACATTATATCACCTTCAACCCACTCTGCAATTTTACATGCTGGGATTTGAAATAGGTGCAAGCACTGGTTGTGCTCTGTATCTTACAGAGAGCTTGGAAATGTGTTTTTAATCGTGAATTTAGGAGCTGTGGATGGGAATTTTACAAGCAGTGTCACTTCAGTCACAGGAGCCAGCAGCCACCACCAATTGATTTTATCAGGTATCAAAGTGCACCCTTACACTCTGGGAAGCAGGGCTCGGAGAGGGATTTTATCTCAGTCTCTGGGCTTTGTGGGGAGGGGTTAAGTAGATGGTCACTGTTTCAAGGAGAACTTTAGCTTCCAAGTGCTCTCCAACACCGCTCAGCACGGCCTGGCAGCAGGGACTGAGCTGCAGAGCCACGTGGGAAGTGGAGCTGGTTCCCATGGGAATGCCCCTGCTCTGGAAGAAGTAGATATTAAGAAAACAACAAAAAAACCCACCCCTCCAAACACCGCTGTTGTGATTTTGAACCCAAAATAGCCATTTGGTGTTTCCCATAGAAGGAACCCTCTGTGACTCGTTCTGAGCAGCCCCACTGACCATTTCCTATTTTTCTTCCTTGTAGGCGGCTGTTTGAGCAGCTCTGGCTCCTGAATTGAAGGAAGTGTTTTCCTGAAATGCAGACAGAAATGCTCCTGTGTTTTCTGGCTCAGGAAATCAGTCCTCAAATCTGAGGCTGACTTTGGAGCCACAGGCACCAGCAGTCCCCTCCAGGCTGGAAACCCACCCCTGCCAGAAGTGACAAATTCCAGTTCTCCTGCTTTGCAAACTTCATATATCCTTGATATATTTTTGTTTAATGGGCTTTGTCAGAAAATGCCCAACCAGGTTGCCCCTTCCTTTCAAAAGAAGGCACTATGGCTTAAATCTAAACAAAAAACCCCATTTTTTTTATATTATTATAAGTATATATTACTTCAGATCTTCCTGGGAATTAAAGCAAAAGCGTGTTTCTTTTTCAAGTGTTTTGCACCTTCATGTTTCTGCTTGAAAATAAAAAGGTTGTACCTCTCTCAATGTGGCATCAGTTTCTTCTGAGATGTATAATTCAAACATTTTGAAGTTAAGTGCAAGCCTTTAATGCCACAATTTTTTAGTACCATTGCCACGACTGTTTAGACATAAAAGCCATTTGATTACAGCTTTATGTTAAATGAGGAACCATAATTAATGTGATCATGTTTAATTTCTTCCTCACCAAGCAGAACGATGGAATAATTTCTCCAGAGAAAAGAGTTTACTCAAATGAGTAAATGACAAGATTTTTAAAATAATTTAGCTATTGGAAAGAGAAGTTTAAGGCATTAGATAGGATCAGTGCAGGATATAAAATGCAGAATGCCCTGCTTGAGATGTGGAGAGAGAATCCCAGGGAGCTTCATGCCCACAGCATCCTCCCTCCCTGGTGTGGTGGTTTAATTCCAGCCAACATCTCAGCCCCATGGAGCCACTTGCTCACTGCCCCAGTGTGGGGAGTGAGAGAAAAGTGAGAAAACTCATGGACTGAGATAAAGGCAGTTTAATATGGGAAGCAAAAGTCACACATGCCAGCAAAACAAAACAAGGAATTCATTCCCCACTCCCCACGGGCAGCAGGTGTTCAGCTCTCAGTAGGAGAGCAGAGCTCCATCACAAGTGCCTGGGGAAGACAAACACTCCAAATGTTCCCCTTTCCCTCTTCTCCTCCCAGCTCTGTGTGCTGAGCATGAGGCCACGTGGGCTGTGCATCCCTGGAGCCAGCTGGGATCAGCTGTCCCACCTCTGTCCCTTACCCACACCTTCAGCACCCCCAGGCTCCTCCCTGGTGGAATAGAAAAGTCCTTTGCATGATGCAAACTCTCTCCAGCAGGAACTGAACATCCCTGTGTTATCAGCACTGTGTTCAGCACAAACCCAAAACAGGCCCATTCCAGCTACTGGAAACAAAATTAACTCTATCCCAGCCCAAACAAGTACACGCAGGTGTGGGTGGAGCAGTGGGATTTTCCAGAGTTGCCCCTTTTCCTCTCAGCACCGTTCCATGGAAAACAGAATGAAAAGCTTTTGGTTGTCAGAGCTCCACAAGACATGCTCTGCTTTCCACTACTCTCTCCAATTTTTGTCAAAACTACATTCCCTGGCCATTTTGGGATGCAGAACATGTGCAGAGAAGCAGCAAAGCCCTGCTGTCATGCCCAGCCCTCCAGTGACTCTTCCCAGAGGGGCTCACAAAGGTTTGTAAACCTGTGAGCCTGTGCACACAGAGACATTTTATACCAAAAGGGGGTAGATTTGGATTAAATAGAAGGAATAAACTCCTCCCTGTGAGGGTGATGTGGCCCTGGCACAGGGCGCCCAGAGAAGCTGTGGCTGCCCCATCCCTGGCCAGGCTGGACAGGGCTTGGAGCAATCTGGGGTAGTGGGAGGTGTCCCTGCCCCTGGCAGGGGGTGGCACTGGGTGGTCTCTAAGGTCCCTTCCAGCCCAAACCATGACTGGATGATTTTCACTCAGCTCTAAGTCCCTGCACATCGGTGTTGAGCACGCTGCTGTGGGGATGCTCTGGAAAGGTGCCCTGGGGTTACCTTTACAATTTGCTCTTGTGCTCCAGGGTTTGATGGCTCCGTGCCTGCCCTGCTGTGAGTGAAGCAGCACCTGCAGCTGGCACTGCTGGCTGTCCCTGCTGCATCCCACAGGGATCACAAGCCCAGCGCTGACACCTCATCCCTTTATCTCTGTACAGCACGTTCTGCCATCAAGTCCTCGATCCTGGGAGCATTTATCTTCTCCTGGTGGAAACGCAGCACTAATGACTTCAGCAGGAGCAGAGTGATGCAGCTGGAATGTGCTTTATGCACAGCCTGGTGCAATGTGCCACGGCCCTGTTTGCACATCACTGTTCACCTCTGAGCCACCTGCCCACACTTCCCGTGTGATGTAAATACATTTGTGCTTTTCCCTTCCACATGGCTGCACGCCGACACCCACGTGTCCAAGGCCACTATCACCCTTGTGTTTCAGGAATACAGCTGGGTGTTGGAACACCCTTGTGCTCGAGAATACGACCTTCAACTTATTTGCTGAAACTTCTGAATGCAGAGGGAGGAGAGTGTACGTCAAGCTCTCTGTCACTGCAGGGCTGAAAGAAGAAATAAGCGCTTATTTCTGCCTGCAGTTCCTCCCCGAGCCTTTTCCCAGGAGTAGTTTGATATTAAGTATCCCTCCCAGATTCCTGGTGACATTAGTAGCCACAATGGTCAATTAGGTGCACAGGGAAGGGAGGAAGGGTGATGCCCTTTTCAACACTAGCAGGGCAGGAGAGAATTAATGTTTGCTGAACAGAAAGATTAAGATCCTAACAGGGAAGGGAGGACAAGGAAAAACTGGAAGCCTTCAAAGGAAGAACTCCAGAAAATATTTAACACTGCTGTTTTCAGGCTTGCAGAACAAGACAAATACATTTTCACCTGCTGGGTCAGATTTGACTCTTGATTCACAATTATATAATGTGTTTTGAAGCACACATTTTAAGCAGGGCCTGAAGGTAAAAGGATCTAGGGACCATTGTATTGTCAAGGAGAGGAATGTGGTTTTGTGATAGAGGTGGGAATTTGCAGCAGGTCAGGTCCAGGCTGCTCAGGGATTAGGTCAGTATCAGCTCTCAACGCTGCCTTAAGGCAAATTGAATTTTTCACAGAAGAGGGGAAGATTAAGAAAGAAAGAAAAAAACCCCAGCCCTGTAACTTAACTAATCACCTGCCACTAAATAAGGCACCATGAGCTATTCACCACCTCCACTCTGCTTTATACATTACTGCAATAATTACATGGCACATTTGGTTGGAGCACTTCTAATCCTTGCAGAATAAAAGGGATCCTGCCCAGCTGTGCCTGTGCTGTGTTGGTGGGTGCATTTGAGTGCCTGGTGGTGGGCTCAGTCTGTGGGTGAGGTGTGGGTGGGCAGGAGATGAGCTCAGAGGGATGGGGGTAATGAGTGTGGAGGTTGTCCAGCTGGGAGTCAGATTTGTCTCACAGGGGTTTGGTTCTCAGCTGTGTGAATTCAGAAATTTTGGGTCTGCTGGTTTGCACTGATGGCTGCTGTTAGAGGAGAGGCAAACAGGTCTCTGTGATTTGTTGCTTTTCCTTCTGTAGTGGGGTAACCCCAGTGACATCCCACCTTCCGTGTTCCCAAGGAGTCCTGTAACTCCTGTATAACCCCTGGCTCAACTCCCTGCTTGGCTTGAGCTTTGTGGGATGGGTGGGTGCTGAGGAAGGGATTGGAGTGGTGTTTCTGCAGGACAGGTGTCCCTGACCTCTGTCTCCTGGTGAGCTCCTTGCAGAAACCCTGCAGTGGTCACAGGCTGCCTTCTGCTTTGCTTAAAGGAGGCTTACTCTAGGTAGAAGAGGCCACTTTTCCCACAGTAGGCAGGGAAGAGAGTTATAGATGTATCTAAGATAATATTCTCCTTACTCCTGAATTAAAAGAAGGTTAATGATGGCTCTGAGAGTGTTTCCTACTGCAGCTGCTCAGAGAAGCATCTCACCAGGGATCACCAGCATCAGGACTGTTTCCCCATCTCTCTGCTGGCTGAAAATAACCTGTAGCATGGATTATGTCTTGCTTCTCCTGCTGCTGAGGCTGGGACTGTCTCTTTCCCAGACCCCCCCCTTATTTCTGCCATGCCCGTGTATGGCCAGGCTGGGCACTGGGGGTGATGAGGGCAGGAAGATGGAAAGGAAAAAGCCAGTTGTCACGGTGTGGACAACAGCCTGGTGGACCTGCAGGGAAGCAAATTCTATTGCAACTCCTTTGGCAGCACTGCTGAAAGCAGAGCCTGTTTCTGAGAGGCTCCAGTGGTGCTGTGGGTATGCTCAGGCTTGGGCTGAGTGAAGGATTCAGGCTGAACAAGTTCAGCCAGGTGTGCCAGCAGCACTCCCTGGTCCTGCCAGCTCTGCTGGGGACTCGCTGAGCTGCAGCCTGGCAGGGGTGTGCCACTGCTGGAGGGCTGGGGCTGTCACTGTGGTGAAAGGGGGATGCTGTAGAGGGCACAAATTAACTATTTGAGTTATTCTTCTGCTTGTGGTCTCTGTTGATGTGTCTGATCCCAGCTGGTTTTGGAGGCTGCCTTGGCACACTGTGGAAGGCATCAGCTGCTTGGTTTGAGGGGAAATGGGTGATTCCCCAGTGCAGAGCAGGTGGAGGGGTGTTGGCTGACTTGGTCATGCTGCTGGGGGTTCAGGCTGTTGTGTGCAGTGCTAGAGCCTGAATAGGAGTGGTTTGGGTTATTTTTAAATTCACAGCAAATGGAGGTGTCCAGGAGCACTGGGTGAGGTGGCCAGAGGGCAAGCCTGGGGCCAGGCAGGTACCTCCAGCCTGCCTCTTCCTGGGATTTCTGGCTGTTCCTGCAGCCCCTCTGGGCAGGGGAAGGGCTCGTGCCTGTCCAGAGGTAATTTAAGAGTTCTTGGTGATCTCTAAATTGGGCGTCCCCAGGCCATGTGAGAGCCCTAGGAAACCACGTGGACTGTTCCCTTGCAGTGCTGCTGCTGCCTGTGTTGGGCAGAGGCATCAGCTTTGCAATAATGAGGAATTTATAGCAACCCATTAGCTCTGTTAATTCTTGTCTTAAGAAATGAAAGGAGCTGCCTGCATGAATCAGTAAAACGAAGCGGGAGAGGATTTTTCTCTATCCCTCCCACACGTGTGAGTTGGGAGTGGTGCACCTCAACCCTGCTGTCCCTGTGCTCCCAGGGGGGGCACTCAACATCTCCCACCTCCAGCTGGGCTCTGCCAGGCAGCTCCCAGGGCTTTTCCATGGACTGGGGGACGATGCTGCCAAGGCCTGGCCTCCAAAGTGAGCCTCAGTATCTCTGTGTTCATGGGAGCTGCAAAATTACATTTTTTAAACTAAGTCAGGACCTGAAACTTCACTTACACTCCATGGGCATATGTATTTTATTTAGGTATACACACCTGAGTGAGGACTTACAGCCTCACCACCTTACCACCCAAAGGAAAAGAGAAAAAGGTTTTGTCCCCTGCTCAGCAGAATTTGTATTTCAGGAATTATGAGGAGCTTTGTAAGTGTCCAGCCTGCTACCAAGACAAAGCTTCTGTTAATATCTTGGGAGCAGACTTAAACCAATATTCATTGCTTTTGGAAATCTTCCTTTTTCCTACTGTATTTCAGATTTAGATGATTTTTTTCCCCCACTGTTTCATGGTCAGAGATAGGAATATCTCCTTGACACAAGGTAATGATATTTTAACACCAGGCTGCTGTAGTCCAGGTATTAAAATTATTTGTTAGAGTGTGATTGAAGGCACAGCCATGAAAATATTTTTTCTGTGAATACTCACTGCAGCTGTGAGATTTAATAGATATAAATCTTATTTCTGGTGACTCCACTGATGCCTCACCCCCCCCATATACCTCTAAAACATTATTACCAAGAAAATTTAAGACCTTCCCAAAGAAGCTTGGCCACAGCATTCTGTGTTGTAGGTTATTTAGTGTCCCAAAGTGCTGAGCAGGGGTTTCTGAGGAGGGGATGGGTAGTTTAATCCCACACCTGAAGGCTTTGCTTTGGTGGCTGTCCTGGGAGGGCTTCACCCCAGCTGACAGAGCTGGATGCAGAGTCTGTTGGCACCAGGCAGACCAGAAGTCTCCCACTTTAACCACTGCCCCTTGGAATAACTTAGCATGGGTGCCAAAGCATCTTCTCACACCAAGGAGCAGCTTGTCCATCTCCTGTTGTAAGCCAAGCCATGGAAAGAGCCACCCGTAATTCTCCCTGCACTCTAATCTGCAGAACTGGATTTCTCTATGAGTATAAAAATATCGTAACTCCTTAAGAAATTAAGACTACTCAGATTAACCCTCACAAAGTCTCTCTTCTTTCTTTCCCCTCCAGAATAATCCTCCTCAAAAACCTTTATGAAATGAGTGGGGTTAGGCTTGCAGAGCACTGGGACAGCCAGGTACTGCTGTGAGCTGGCCCTGTCCCTTTGGGGTCTGTTTAGTGCCACCAGCCCCCAGCTCAAGTTCAGCTGGTAACCAGCACTGAGTCATTACAGCTTTAATTCTGCTGAGCCTTCAAAAGTGCTCATTTCAAACATCAGGGCTTTTTTCCTTCACCAGTGGGTGGAATTAAAAAGAAAAATTAATTAATGCTAAGCAGTTATCAACATTTAGCACTGTATTTTGTGCTTTGGAATGACTTTATGCAGGGTCCTCTTACATTTCTAGAATGCCACCTTCCTTTCTGCACTAGTGTTTTCCTGGGAGCTTGAGCACTGTGGTAGCTCTGTTTGTCCTCACTGCTGAACCAACACCTGTGATGCTTTCAGACTGGAATAAGTGTTCTTTATGTAATGTAAGTGGCCAAGGCTCCTTTTTGATAACTTCTTCCCCAGTGCTGTGAGGTTTTATCCACTCAGTCACCTTTAGAACAGCTGAATAAGTGTGTGGTTAAACGTGGTTATTGTTAAACAAGCAGCAGCAGAAGAAGAGGGGATGTTGGGTATAGATAACTTGAAATTAAGCCCTCTGCACTCTGTGTGGTCAGGCACCAATCTTCTAATGGGAAGTAGGAATTAACAGTTTTATGTCTCATAAAATGGAGAAGTATGTGAGCAGAACACATCTGTGAAACAACCATCATCTTGTTCTTTGTTCCTTTTTTGCCTTAGTATTTATTTTTCCTGGAAGTTCATCTTTGTGTCAAAAACTATCAGACAAACTCTGTGGTCAGTAATGTCCATGACCAGACTGGGTGGTACAACTGTGAACCAGACTTTTAACAAATTCTCAGAGTATCAGAGCAGGAAATTTCCAATTAATATTGATTAGAATCAATTTTTTCCCCCTCCTTTTAAATACTGTAGGACAGTGTATGTTGTCATCATCACTTTTCCTGTTACAATTGTCATATTGATTTTTTCTGACTCATTAGGATCTCAATGAAAATATGGTCTTTCATTTGCTCTGTAACATGACCAGGGCTAGTTAACTGGAATACATGTGAAAGCAATTAGGAACATCTTGACCTGCAATAGCTGCAGAGCCATGCCCAAATAAACTGCTGAATGCACTGGGAAAGGAAAAAAAATAAATTAATCTGCTTTGCTAAAAGGTTGATAAAAGTGGGAAAATCTGGTGGAGTTGCAAAATAAAACCCAAAAAGTTTGGGGCAGGAGCAACTTGTGTGTTCCCATAACCAGGGAATGGGGTTTGTTCTGTGTGTTCTGCTCTGTTTGGTTGTCTTGATACATCAATAAACCAGGTCTCAATAGCCTCGGGGGGAAAAAAAGAATCCTGATGTTGCTTTTAGTGCTCTGTGTGTGTTGTGTAATACTGAATATTCAATTAAGGCTGGATACCTTAACCTTGAGTCTGTATTTCTAATGTCAAGGAACTTTGATAAAGTGCTGAGTTTCTGCTGTCTCCTGATGTGTCTTTTGGTGTTGCTTTGTTCTCATTCTCACTGCTCTTAAATGCTGATTATTTAAATGTGAATTCCTGGATTTAAAGAGCAAAGGCATTGTGTTCCCTTTTGGAAACGGTGGGCATGAGTAACAGGGGAACCCTGAAAACATAACCCAGGTTATCTGAATGCTGCTGCTGCAAAGCCTTGTGTTTGCACAGCATCATCACTGTCAGGGCAGCTGACCAGTAAAGCCATCCTTCTTACAGAGGAGAAAGTCCTAAGCATGGAATATCTGTGTTTAAATCCCTATAAAACCAGCCCCTGGCTCGCACAGCTCTAAGCCCAAGCTGCAGCTTTCCTTCCTCAGGCCCTGCTAAAACTAACAGGGGGACTTTCATCAACTGTAGAAACTGGATCTGGCTCTGAAAGATGGACAAAGGCTTCTGACACTCCTGCTGAGGCTTTTATGCCTTCAGCTATCAAATGTGTCCTGTGCAGAGAGCATCATTAAAGATGCATGGCCTGCCAGGATCAGTTCCCAGCAGGGCAGCACTGCCCGGGCTCAGAGCAGCTCCAGCAGCCACAGTCTCCTCGTGCTCCTTTCCTCACAGAGGGACAAATCCTGCAGAACCGGGGCTGGCCCGGCCAGGTGCAGCTGTCTGAGGTGAGGGCAGGCTCAGAGCCAGGGAGGGCAGTGCCAGCCCTTCACAGGTTCCCTCGGGGGGGCTGCTCCAGGGGACAGAGTGTGGTCACTCCTGGGAGAGGAGCAGGACCTGAGCGAAGGCACCAGAGCCGTGGGAATGGCTGCAGAGAAATTCCTGTGAATAAACCCACCTGGCAACTGGAAGAGGAAGCTCTCAGACAGCAGAACCAGGGGACAGAGCAGGCTGCAAGGCACAGCATGGCTGGTTCATCTCAAGGGTTAAGTGCCAGAACAAGCCAAGGGCTTGAGGTTATGACTCCAGAAACATGTTTGCAGTCTTTCTGTTCCAGAGGGTTCTGAGGCCAAGTTTCTCTCTGAGCTTGGATTAAAAAATACATTGCACAGTTGTGTATCTAAACAGAAATGCCAGGCACACCCTTAAACCCTCCAGCTTGTCAAATACCTGAATGCCACAGGGTATTTGTGGCTAAATGTTCTCTGCACTTACTGCAAACCAGATTATTGGACAATATTTGCTTTAACTGGGGAGAAAGCTCACAGATAATGACAAAGCGCTGATGAGTTTCAAGTCCAGTGCACAGGAGATATTTTAATTAATTCCAATCAATGGCTGTCTAATAGAAGGTGGAAGGCCCTTTAATGGGACCAGTGTGTGAGAGTTGTGTAGAAAATGTCATGGTTTTTCTTTTTCCTGACCTTCCCTCTAAACCACAGCCCTCTGCAAAAGTGACATTTGTATTCAAAACCAGTGTTGCTCTTTGTATTTGCCATTACACTTAATCCTGCTGTGTTCCTGTCATCAAGGGCTGTATTCTTGGCTCAGGACTTTGTTTAACAGATTAAAGAAACCAAAAGTTAGAGAAACGAGTGGTGCTGCAGGTGTTTGAGGGTCCTGCAGGTGCTCCAAACCCGGTAGCACAGCTCTGCTCTGGGTTTCTGTGTAAGTCTGCTTTCTCTGGGCATAGGTCCCAGGCTGGAGAACAGGAACATGGCAATTACTTTCCAAATTTCCACCAGCTTTGTGAACTACAGGTGAAAGCCCACCCTGTTCCAGGAGTGAATTATGGGCTGGGCGATTTCCTCAGGGCCAGAAACTGAGAAATTCAAGGTTGCGATCAGGAGTGATAGTTGCAAATAAAATAGCATTATGCTAAACCATCTTTCAGTAGCCCAGTGTTGAGATGTTTTAGGAGCATTCTGTTTTGCCTGGTGTGATATTTTCTTCCTAAAAGCCTTCATCACTGGCACCAGAGCTGATTTCAGGTAGCCAGAGGGTCCTGCTTCTGATTCACTCTTTTTGGAGACTGTATTTGGAGGTTCCTCTCTTCATGAGTAGCTGTGTCCTTTGAACTCCCTGATATGCATCTATTGCAAATGTGAGCGTGTGCAGAGTGTAGTGCTTTTCTGTTTTAGTCTGTAATAAACCAGCTTACTGCTGACCTTCAAAGTTTCCAGCCAGCTGCAAAGTTTGCACCTTGAGATGATTTTTGTGGTTAATGTCCCCAAACTGCTGTGGAGAACGTAAGTAACAGGTATTAAGGTGCCACATAAGGGTGAGAGGAAGGGAACAAACTACAGTAGTATAAAAGGTTTCATCTCCCAAACTATGGACAGAGAGAAATGCTTGGAGCTGTCTGTGTGGTCTTCCCCAGAAACTTCTGGAGATGCCACTCACCGCACATGTTGCTCTGCTGCAGCAGGAGGGAGGCCCCAGCAGGGATCTGAGGCTCTAGAAAAGGGGTGGGAGTCAGCTGTGAGATGGAAGCAGTGCTGCTGCAGGTGTGCTGCTGCTCTGGAGGGCTGTGCTCCTCTGCAGCACAACTCTTGCTTGTCACTGCAGCACCTGTGTCCAGTGAGGGGAGGAAACCCCCTCCAGAGCACAGCCCCTCAGAGCAAACCCCCCAGGATTTCGTGCCAGGCACTCAGTGACCCCACAGGTGTGCTCACCTGACACCAGGGGACCGGCTCTGGCTCCAGGCAGCCCTGACAAGGTGGGGCAGGCACTGCCCATTCCTCAGCTGGAGGATGAGGAGGAGCAGGCTGCTAATAACTGGGTACAGCTTCACCTGGGCAAGCAGGCAGCTCCCCACCACAGGGAGTCTGACTTGTAACCTTGCAGGCCGTGGATCTCTGCCCACCAGCCTGTAATATTTCTCTCCTGTCAAGGCTTGAAATCCTTCATAGGTCAGCCTGGTCCTGGCTCTTGGAGGGTTTAGAGAGGTTTTCCTCTCCAGACCTGCTCCTGGCTTTTGTGTCTGGGGGAGTCCTGGCTGTTACACTGCAGCTCTCACTGCCTTGGGTGAGTGCTGGGGCTGGTACTGAATGTTCTGCCTGCAGTGAGTTGGCCTTTGTGCCTGCACAGGAGGAGGAGTGAGTGGCAGCCTGAGATAAGGGTGTGTTGTACAAATATTGGGGATTGATCAATTAATCTTTTTTCTTCTTTTGGTCTATTTACAAGGTACAAACTGCCACTGGCGCCATCCTACATCTGAATGTTTCTGTAGTGATGAGGATACACTTGGAGAGCCTGTTGGTCTGTCGGGAATTCCTTGTGCCCATTCAGTGCCCAGTTTGGTGTGGACTTTCCCGGTGCAGATGGGGTGATGTCCTCAAGGTCACAGCCCCTCCCACCAGCCTTTGCACAGTTTTTTACTGAGCTGAAGCTGGAGCATGACATATCAGTTACTTTTTACTTTTTTTCCTACAGCACTTTTTAATTCAACTGTACCAGATGTATGTACCTTGGTTTTGCATCCTGGTTTATCCTTCAGCTAATCTCTGATATCCTCTCCTGACCTTCTACCGAAATCAGCATGAATATCCCAGATCTACTCCTCTGTCCCTTTTAGTGCCTCAGTTCTGCTGCTACTTCACCTTTCTCTTGGTGTCCTCCCGTGTCCTTTCTTCTTTTACTGATTTCCTTCATCTAATTTTCCTTTTAAAGTCAGACTCTGGTTATTCCACATTTAAGACATTTGAGAGCCTTCCCATGACATCATCACTTTTCAAGCCCTTGAGTCTGTTTGTTTGTTTGTTTTACAGAGAATAATCAATGTCAGTGTTCTTACTCGTGAATCTTCCTCTAAGATATCATTTCACCACTGGCAACCGCCTGGTTTGAACACCATTTCCTTTTCTTGTCCCTTGCTGTTGCCTTCTAGAGAAGCCACACCCCACAGATGGATCACTCCTCCCGTCCCACCACCCCGCAGTTCCCCTTGTGCTGCACCACTGATTTCCTCCCACTATCTCCCTTCAAAACCTGCCCTCACCTGCAGGTTTGCCCATTTCCTTCTGTTTGCCCATCTCTGTTTTACCCACCTTCCTTTCCAGCACCCTCCCAGTGCTTTCTGTGCCTGCCTTGCCCAGCTGGGTGAGCCCCAGTGCTCGGAGCAGCCTGTGTCCAACTGTGACCAACTCCTGCCTTCATTTGTTGTCTTGTGACTTGCTTCTCCTCCCCAGCCCTCACTGTGCTGCCCATGGGCATTCCCAGAGGTGTTTGGATGTGCAGGCAGGGAGAGGACGTGTTCCTGTGCTCTGCAGAGGCTCCTTTGCAGCAGGTTTAAGTAAGGACATGGTCTGCAACTCACCATCAGACAGCAGCTCTGAGCTGGAGTCACATAAATACACCAGGAGACCTTGAAACACCATGAAAAGAGAACTTTGCCAGGGTGTTAAAACTGCAGAGATTGGCAGCACAAACTGACGAGGGGAGAGGAGAACACGGCAGCACCCTCAGCCCTGTGTGGGGCTGCAGCCCAGCTGTGCTCAGCTGTGTTTGACAGGCTGACAGCAGCACTGCAGGTGGAGCAGAGACCATGACCACACGTGTCCTGCAGGGCAGGGCAGGGGTTTTGCTGTCCTCACTCCTTCACTTGAAATTCCCAGCACAGCCCAGGGCAGTTTCTTCTGTGCATCCAAGGCATGGGGACAGCTCAGTGTCCTTCAGCCACTGCAGTTTCCACCTGTTTGTTTAATCCAGGAGCTCACCTGACTGCTGAGCAACTCATGGATTATAAAAGCAGAAGAGAAAAATCCCCTTCTTAGGCTGGGTGAAATAATTCCAGCAAAGAATGGGCTTCCTGAAGAAAGGAATTTGAGCGACCAAAACTACCTGTGAAATTGGATTGAATGCTGGATGAGGAAGAGAAATCTAGGAACTGGGTCTTTGAAACTGCTGGATGCTTTAGTGGTGCTTTTTCATACAAGTTCACCTTTGAAATGTCTTTTTTTCCTTAACTTAGGTCTCTGCAAAATTTTATTTGTACTGTGAAAAATAAACCAGAAAACTTGATGCAGTGAATTTTGACTGTATTAGCAAACAAACATTTTATTTCTCTTCTAGCTGCAAGTCTTTGCAATGGCAGCTAAAGCAAGGGCTTTGATTTGCCAGCAAAAACGAGGATGATGCAGAGGCCTGCGGGCTCTCAGATGAGCTCAGCCCTCCCTCTGCCCTGAAGGTCTCCACCTTCTCCAGTCCCAGGCCCTGGGCACTGCAACATCCTGCTGAGGCTGTAGCTGTCCTTATCATCCCAGTCACAACGCTGATACCCAAGTCTGAACAGAAAAGGGGGAGGAGTGGTCTGGGGGAGCATTTTTGGGGATATTTTAGGGTTTTTTAATCTCGTAGCTGTTAAGCTGCATTTCAGCTCCTTACGCTGACTCACTGGTCTGGCGCAGAGCCAGGGTATTTATGAGACTCCCCCTTCATTTCCATACGTGCCTCAGAAAGCAGCTGTGCTTACAACACAATTTCAATAAACAGACAACTGAATTATGGACTTCAGAGACTGATGCAAAGTTGCTGAGCTCTCCAGTGCCCTGGGCTAAGGCTCGTGCTGCCAGACTCGGGCTTTGGAAAGCCGCCTCCACCCTGCGCAGCCCAGGGCTGCCAAGGTCCTGCCTGCTGATCTAAGTCTAGTCCCAGAGCTGTAATTAACCTCTAACGTGGCTAAAGCTTTCCCCATTCCATCCATCCTGCACTCTGGGTCCAGTGAGGAGGAGAACACAGGTGTGCTTTACCAGCTTTGTTTTCGGATTTTTGCACATGCAGAGGCAGCAGTAAGACAAGTTTTACAGTTAAGCCATGTCCCCGTGGGTCACTTGCTGACTCAAACTGTGGTTCTGCCATGTTGCAGTAGTTATAAGTGAATTCTGGACAGAGCTCTCAATCACACCTCAGACTAAGCTCCCACCTTAGTCAGACCTTCACCCTGTGGATGGTGTCTCACACTCCTGTACAGCTGCAAAGATTCAGGTTTATTACCTGTGAACACTTACCTACACCTCGTCCTGTTCCAAGGCCTGACTCACATTTTGAACCTGAAGGCCTCTCTTGAGCTGGAAGGGTTTCAGTGAAACCCCACAGCTCGGTGTCAGAGCTGCTCCCCATGGATCTGCTCAGTCTGGGAGGAGGCTCTTTCCCAAGGAGAATAGAGTCCATGGTGATTAATCCTCCAAACCTTCTGAAACCCATTTCACCCTGGAAAAGGCAAATGATCCCAGACACAATATCTTGGCAGCAGCATGAGGAATCTGCTCTGCTCCCAGTGGGTGAGTGTGGGCTCCCCAGTGCCACTCCCTGGCCCAGGAGGCTTTTTGGCTTCTGTCCCAGCTCCAGTGACTGGTTTGACTCCTGGCAAGGGCTCTTATCTGCCTATAAAATTGGCATAAGGCACACTTCAGGAACGGCAATTGTTTTGGTATCTGTCACTGTGTTTAAAAAGTCTGACGTGATGTTGCACTGCACTGGGAGGGATTTTGGTTCGTCCTGAAAAATTCTCTGGGACCCCATTCCTCACACCAAATCACTCTGTGGCAAATAGGAACCTGCTACCGGGCTCAGATATTTATGCCAAAAATCCTGGCAAAGCAGTTTCTAAACCACATATCCACCTTCCAGCCTCAGTGGGGGCAGCAGCATCCCTCACCTTGTGCCTAGACAGAAGTCGGGGTAAATCTTATCCACAGGCAGCTGGGCAGGCAGGCAGGGGTGCGACTTTCCACCGAAATACAATGAGTTTTGGGTGGGTTTTTAAAAATATTTATTTATTTATTTGTCTTAATTACCCCT
>VYXD01002853.1:32149-173623 GCA_013397195.1 Hylia prasina
CCGTCGCTCGTACCGCGGGTCATCGTGCGAGAGCCGGCGCGCCGCCGATGTGCATGTTTCGGGCTGTTCGTGGGTGGGTTTCGCTCAGTGCGTGTAGAATTCCTCTCCCTCCCAGCACGAAAGGGGTGTGGAAGAAATTTACTCGGGGTAGCACCAATACAAGGCGCCGTAATTCCTGAAATGGACTTGCCAGTGCCGGTTTCTGTGTGAGTGAAGGGCTCTCGGGGACAGTCTCCTTCAGACACGCGGAACTTCAGTCTGAGCTTCAGCCCTCCTCCAGCTGCAGGACCTGAGGTGTCAGTGATGGCAGAGATGCTTTTGGTTGACTGAAGGCCACCAAATTCTGGTTTATCTCTCTGCTTGCTTATCATGAAAAGATCTTTTCTGCACGGTGAAAGCCGCTCGAGGAGGAGGAGGAAGATGCTTCAAGCTGCAGTAGAGTAGTACCAGCAAAAGTGACTTTTCACAAATTGTCAGGGAAGGAGGGTTCACTAACCTGGAAATGAAGACCCCAAACCCATCTCCGAGCCCTCCTGTTCCCTAACAAACCCTCAGGGACCCTTGGGAGCAGCGGCTGCCCGGGATGCCCTAGCTCTCACCTTGACCCAGCCTTCCTTGACCCGCTGTCCTGAGCCCTGCCATTACTGTTAAGTGGTTTTTCACAGATGGAAGGGCCAAGTGCTGTTATGGCAGAAAGCAGAAAGGTTTTTTCTGGCTGGAACAGAACTTAGTTTGGAGGTGGATTTGTGTTTGTTGTGAAAGACGTAGTGTATTAAATCCTGAAAGTGAAGAATACTTTTTCATTCATGGTTTTTCCTTCCTTTCCTTCTCAATGCTACGTGTTGGATCAAAAACTGTGGACATTTAAAATACTCTTATGACAGTGTTTTCATGGGTTTTGCTTCACGTCTTGAGAGCTCTCATGAGGTTGGAATTTAGAAAAAAAGCTAATTTTCCCTTTGACTGGAAAACATAAGTGACTATTTCATAAGAAAAATAAGGTTTAAAGTGTTGAACTGCAGATATGTGTGATGGATGTGATGAAATGCTGAGATATCACATCTTCTTTTTGCCATCGAGACCACGTGTCCAGGATGTGCATTTCTAACAATGTCTTCTTGTTGAGTCAGTTGTTGCAGGAAAAATGACTCTGTGTGGATGTGCTGGTACCAATTGTACCAGCTCCTTGGTGCTTCTGCATGGCTTCTGCAGTCACTTTGTTGGAACCTTATTTTCCCTTGGTTTAATAATTTATAAAATGCCTGTTGCCTCTAGGCGCATTTCATCCAGCAAGGAGAAAAACATCAACCAGTGTTTACTGGTTACAGAGCCTGAGGTTGACAAATAATGAAGCTTTTGTGGATGAGGGGGTGTCTCATTTTTATCTTATATAAACTCACAAAAATGCAGGATTTATGCTGAAAGTCTTGTTGGTTATTACTCTTTTCCCCATCCTTTAAAAGGTCTCTTGCCTGCTGATGACAAAGTGGGTTTTAACTGTGACCTTCCTTAGCCTGATTTTGGGTCTCCTTCTCCTTTTTCCTTTTACCTGTGTCTGATTTACGTTTAGCAGCTCTTGAGTATTTAACAACTGCCAAGTAAAGTGGCAAAATCAGATCCTACATCTTCACCAGCTGAGCTGCTTTTGGCTGAAAGAGATCAGCCCCTTTTGGGCAATAAATTGCTCTCTCAAATCCTCTGCCAGAAACTTATGAGCCACTATCATTAACTGCATTTTGAATCACTCATTGAGCTGGAGGGGGGAAATTGGCCTGCAGTTCATCTCATCTCCTTTGAAACTGCTAAATGATGATTCAGTGACCTCAGTGGGCAAATTATATCAGCAGCTAATTTGCCTAAGAAGAAAAACTTGCCTGATATCAAATAAACTGGCTGCTGCTGTTCATTATCCTGAAGAAGATGCTGCAGGTGAAACCTGCAGTTTCAAATGGTGACAGGGTTTTGTTGTGGCCCTGGCAAGGGGACACAGCGAGCTCCTTCTTTTGGCCATACCTGGGTGTGGTGTCCACTCCTCCTGCAGCAGGTTTTGAAGGTATTGTCCTTTGAAGGATAAAAATTTTAATATTTCAAGCTTGCCTTCCCTGTGGATAGCCCTCTCCTCTTCCTGCTCAGAGGGTGCTCACTGGGTGTGGTGTTTTTGGAGGACTTGGCTCTGGGGGGATCCCAGCAGAGCTGAATTTAGGAGGGAAGGGAAAAGCATTGTGCAGGGGCCCCGCTCATCACCTTGTCATTCCTATCCTTGCTTTGGCAAAGCCCTTTCCAGGAGCCACGTGCCACTTCCCAAAGATGCCTGGCAGCTTTGTAACCCAGCCCTGGGGACACGGGTCAGGGTTAGCCCCTGGTGCTGGGTGGCCAGCTGGGGAGAGCAGGACAGCGAGCTCTGCCCGTGCTGTGGTCACCCCCACCTCACTGCTTGTCCAAAACAGTTCAGGGCCAGGGGCTTCCCTGCAAGGAGAGCTGGAATTGCAGGTGAGTGCCAGGGTAGAAACACCCAGGTGTGGCCTGTTCAGCTTTCCTTGCTTAAGGAGCTGCAGGAGGGAGCTGGGATGTGTGAAAGGGGTCAGCTGGTGGCTTTTTACAGGGCTGTTAGTCGACTTATACCACCTCCCAGCATGGTCTTGCCAGCTGGCTCATCCTTTAGGGAAGTTTCAAGAGGCTTATCACAATCTCACTAGAAATCTGTCGTCTTCTATTAATCTGCTTGTCTCTCCTTGTCTCCCTCCCGGGCGCTCCCCTGCACATGCACCTCCACAGCCCTGCTCTGCTGCTCTGCTGCTGGCCAGAGCCTTCTGGAGGGCATGCACAGGTGTGGACTGACACTTTCTACTGTCCAACATGTTTTTTCTTCATATATTCGAGAGATAGTACATTTTTAAATGTTTTCTATGAAGGTGACACTGCTGGAAGGACAGTGGAGCCGGGTGCTTTGCTGGCTGGCTGGAGGTGCAGGGTGGTACCAGCAGCAAGCTGAGTCCAGCTCTGCTTAAGGCCGAGCCCACTCCTGGGTCAGGTCCTGCTCAGCTGCAGGCTCAGCATGGAGCAGGGGGTGCTTGGCCACCGGCAGCAGCACCAGGGGCAGGGAATGGTGATGGGAGTCACCTGCACCTCAGCCCTGGAGTTGGGTAGTTCCTGCTTTGCCAGTGCTGGACTTGGCTTGAGCAAAGAGCAGCAGAAAAGCTGTCAGGCTTTGGGAGGTGACAGGAATGAATGCAGCACCCCAAGGTGGGAAAGGGTTTGTCAGCGAAGCTGCAGACACGGGACTGAGTCAGAACTCGGCACTGCTGTCTGGGACAAATGACACCTGCAGAGTGATGTGGCTCTTCCTTGCAGCTCTCAGAAGCGTGTCAGCACTGGGGTTAACAGCCACGTAGGCACTGAGGAAAAAGAATGAATAGCTTGAGGAAGGCTAAGCCTTACTACCCAAACAAAGCAAAAAAAATGGTGTATCGTTTGACGGGGATTAAGTGAGCTGTGAGATCTCTGGCTCTAGAGGCCCAGCTAGGAAATACACAGCCTTTGACAAAGGTGGCTTGGCTGTCCCTGCTCCCAGAGACAGCATCCATGTGCTGATGCAGGTGCTGGAGCCGCCCATCTGCCTCTCCCCTTGACTTTCACAGGGGATGCTCTTTCTCCTGCACAACACATTGTTTGCTCTCCTTGAATGTTGCTAGCTGGCAGGGAAAGAGATCAGTCTGTTTTTTTCCAGAATAGTCAGCTGATTTCATCCCTTGGGAAGAAGTTGAAAAGCATGAGACAGGTGGGTTTGCATTCCTGCTTTGTAGCCCTCCATGATTCCAGCAGGAGAAGGAAAAACGGGAGAAGTGCAGTCGCTGGGTACATTTCCCTGTTTGCATTTGAAAGAGCTTGAGAGGCTGTGATTAACGTGGCTAAATGGAAGCTTGATAAATGGTGAATTCAAAGGAACCTCAAACAGTAATGGCTTTCCAAGGAGGCCTTGGGGTGTGTGTGGAGGGCAGACTGCAGCTCTGGTGTAGAGATGCTTGGTTATGGTGGGCAGAGAGCACTGCAGGGTCTGTCCCCTGCCCGTGTGTGTCCCCTGCACCTGCTGAGGGACAGCCCTGTGGCTCTGCAGACCCTCCTGCAGGCGGTTGTTTCTTTCCTGGTTTAAGTTAATGTGATGTTCCCAAACGGAGAGTACCACATCTGCATCCCGGAGCCCCCCGTGTCCCCATAGCCAGGCTCCAATTAAGGATGCTCTAAAAGCAGCAGGCCAGCTACCATGGCCTTGCAGATGAGAACCATTGGCCTAATCTATTTTTACAGTGAATTAAACTAGAAAAAGGTACTGCCACTCTAGAATAAGAAGCCACCTGGGGAGTTAACCCAGAATAGTCGTTCTGCTTTGAATTTGCACCCTATCTCACTTCAAAATAACTTTCCTGCCATATATGCAGGGCCTGTAAATGCAAAATACAGGGCATGGCTTAAGCAGGATTCCCAACAGAGCCAGGAAAACACCTTCTTTTTCCTGAGGTCTTCTCTGCATCCACACACCCTCCTTAACTCAGGCATCCTTCTTTGTCATCAATCTGCCCTGTTTCATGCTCGCTCCCCTGCAGAGATCCACGCTCCTTTCCCATCCCAGCTCTGTGCTTTGCTCCAGCACCCTGACTGCCAGCTCCCACAGCCACCTCTGCTGTCCTCCCTGTCCCCATCCAGCTCCTGAGCAGGTCACACACAGGGAAATGAGCATCCCGAGTGCTCAGTCCACGTCAGGAATGTGCAAAGGGCTTTTCTCAGCCTGGCTGGGGCCTCACCACCTTTCTCAGTGAGTCAGTGTGAGCACCAGCTCAGAGGCAGCAACAGGTGATTTTTGGGAGCTGGGGCTGATAACTTGGGCTGGGCAGGGGTGGCAGGAGTAAATTATTTACAGTGGCCAAAGGCCCTGCTCTGGTGCTGCTCTGCTCTTGTGTCTGTCGGGAGGAGCAGTGGGGATGTTGGCATGATGGTTTGAGTTGTGCTGAGACATTGCTCCTCTGGATTTGTCAAGCTCAAGTTAAATGTATATAATTTTAACATCTCCCGATTCTTCGGGGGCTGACTCATGCTTTCTTGGCCTGAATGATTCATAGCTCTTGAACTCCATTGCTAAATTCATTATGCAACAATTACAGGGCTGGAAATGCCACCCTGAGTGCACACAAACAAGCTGGCAGCAATTCCCCCCTCCTTTTTTCTCACCCTGAGTTGCCAAGAGACCTTCCTTGTGAGTTTGCTCTTGCCCCTGCTTTGTAGGTGAGGGTCTGCTCTGTCTTGATGCTCTGCCCTTGGGCTGGCAGGGGCAGGAGTTGCAGGTTGGGTATTCCTGCAGGAGAGGAGAGAGGACAGCCTAGGAGGGAAGGATGGAGATGCACAGCTTCACTCATCAGCACCAGTTGCCTCAATCTTGTCCCAGCTGCTCCATGGGATGTTATGGCATAGCCATGGCATCCTTAGTGATCCGCATGGGAAAACCCCAAGTCTGAGGAGTTGCCCTTAGGTGGCTCCATGTGGTGATGGTGGAGTTTGGCAGCATTTCATGGGCACAGATTCTGCCTGATGCCTGCACAGCAGCTCAAAGGTCAAAACCCCATCCAAGGAGAAAGACAAAAGAAGGCAGGAGAGCCCCGTGCTGGCTGTGAGGTGTCCAGTAATACCTTCATTTTCTCTCCTTGGTGGTGCTGAGCTTTAGGGATTTGTGTAAGACTTGGCCTTTTATTAATGAGGTCTTGAGCAGGAGTTCATGTGGTGTGTGAAGTTAAATGGGTTTTTTACTGGGTGGGCTTTGTTTGCTGCCTTGCTTAACCCCCAGAGCAGTGGGTGGGGGCAGTGCTGTAGGGCTGCCAGTGGGATGCAGAAGGGGCATCCCCACCATCTGCTGGATCAGATCAGATTTCAGGCTTTAAGGTGCCCCTGCTACCTGAATTTGACTTCTGCACGGGTTTTTCTGCCATCCAAATAACACTTCTTCTCAGAACAAACCCAATTCATTCACCTAATGGCAGAGTTGGCATCTCTGCCCAGGATGCCCTCCAGAAAGTCTTCCCTGAGAGCAGCCATTCTTCCCAGATGAGTTCTGGCCCTTAAATCTTGATATCTTTGGGAAGAGTCTCCCCTGGACAGGTCTGACTGTTTGCACATTGGGACAGCAGAGAAGAATGGCTGAGCGTTGGGTTCATGAGTGGCTGAGATTTTCCAAGGTTTGTCCTTGGTTTTCCAAGATTTTCCAAGGGTTGTCCTTGGCCTGTGGCAGCAGAACCCTTGTGCTGGTAATCCCAGAAGTGGCAGAAGCAAAGTAAGAACTGGACTGGTGAGGGGGGGAGCTGTACCAGCAATTCTGGTTCCATGCTTGTAAGTCAAGTTAATCTAAAGCATCCAAAATCCTATTTTCAAGCTAGTAAGTGGTAAATATTTGATTAAACTGGATGTCAGAGCAATTGCATTGTCAGAGCAGCAAGTCAAGCCAACAACCAGCCCGACTGTGGCCAAGAGGAGATGCAGAAAACACAGAAAGTAGGGCATGTATGGTGACGTGCGGGTTGATAGCTGCGCCTAAAAATAAGGTTCTTCAGAAACAGAAAATCTGCCTCGCAAGCAAGGCAGTGGCAAGCTGCTCCCAGAGTCTGATTTCAGACTGAAACTGGTGATGTTGGTGCCGCAGAGGGCTGTGCTAACGTTTGTTAGCGTTCTGCCAGCAAAACGTTTCGTTTCAATCTCAGGGCTTGCATCTGAGATAAGGTGAGCTCCTCTGGAGCGGGCAGAGGTGGAAGTGAGAGGCGGTGCTGCTTTTCCCGTGCTGGCTTGCTGCTCATCTGCATCTTAAGGAGCCTTTGTCCTCTTCAAGTGCTGTGGTTCTACTTTCTAGAAGATGCTCTTGTAATATTCCTGCAGGCATCCAGGGAAAACAGCCGGGATTGCCCTGATCTGGGTGTGCTGGTCGTGGTTGTTGCTGTGGGTGGGTGGCCCTGGTACCCTGCAGCAGCTGTAGGGTGATGCAGGAGGCCTCACCCCATCTCTGAGTGTTGGATCAGCAGCCTCAGAGCCCCCTTCTTGCATGCTGGTGGTTAACCTTGACCTGCAGAATCTGGGGGAACTGGAGGATGAATTTTTTGGTGACGTGTGCGTGGTATAGCAGGTCAATAAATCATCATGGAGCTCACCAAGGAATAAGGGCTAAACCCTAGACAACAAATCCAGATGTTTGTGCTGTCTGGAACAAAGCATCCCACACTGTTGCGTGGATAATTAATTTTTCCCAAAGTCTCACCTCTTTACTCTCCCAGAAGAGCCTGTGGGCAGGAGGGTAACACTATCCTGAGTACCCTGATGGATGCAGGATGGGTCAGAGGGCGTCTTTTTATGTTATTTTGTTAAGACCTTTTGAGGATTATTGGAATTGTTATGGATAGGCTCAATAATGTCCATAAGCTTTGGAGTTGAAAGCATTTTGTTAGCAGTAATTAAATGCAACAGCTATTTAAAATGGATGGATCAGATGGTTGGGAAGAGAAGCCTCTCATAAATCTCCCACAAAATCAATATTCCTCCTGTCAGGTGTGTAGCAAACGCTTTTAAATCCTGCCAGTCACTGGCTGTGTCAGCGTGGTGCCATAAAGCTGACAGAATCACACCTTTGCCTTGGAAAGAGACGAGCAAGGCAGGGCTTCCTTCGGGTGGCAAAACCCCCAGAAAATCAATAAAAATTGAGGAATGTCGTCCTGCTGGATGGTAACTCCCTGTAGGAAGGCACAGCCCCGGGGGTGCACAGCTGTGTGGGGGGGTGGGATGCCCGGTGTGGGTGTTCCCAGGGAAAGGCACATCCCTGTCCATAGCTGGGAGCCTGCAAGAGCCCTGCCACTGACACCTCCCAGCCTGGCACGGCCCGAGGTGCTAGAGCTGCAAATGGAAAATCCAGGCACTTATCTAGCTTGTTGCTGTGCCAGAATAGGGCTGTTCCCAGGATTATTTTTTTTTCCGTGGGCCAAAATACGTGTAAATGGCTTTAAACAATGGAAGGATTTCTGTTAAAAAGAGTGGGGTTCGGGCGTGAGTAGGGCTTTAAATTTATATCTTGAGGGAAGGGTGTGGGCTGTTCCAGTGGTGTTTTTGAGATTCTGTTGGAAATTAGCTTGGGGTTTGCTTTTTTATTTATTTATTTTATTTCCCCATGTCTTATTTTCAAGCCTGTTTTGAGGGAAAATTGTTTTCCAAAAATTGTTTTCCAAATTACAGAGCTCCCAATGTGTAGCCGAAAATGTCAGGAAGAGGGATGCAGTTTTGGAAGCCTGCACACATCTGTCTGTGGCACGGTGATAAAAAATGGAAGCTCTAACCAGAAAAACAAATAAAAAGAGGTAATATCACTGTCACAGATGGGTCGGGCTGCTTTCCCTGCAGGTGTCTGCATTGCAACCCCCACTCCCATATAATGTGCTGTGGAAAAAATAAATGGAGAGCCCAACTGGAGACTTATGCCCTCAATTAATTTTTGTTCCACATAATCTGAGCGGCTGCATGCCTTTCCTTCAATATTTAACTGCCTGGCTCAGAGGATGGGGCTGCACTCGTGCGAGGGAAGTTGGGATTCGCTTCGTGTTTGCACAGAAATCCCATTCCGATCCTTCTTTCTTTGCCTAAGGGCAGGGATCCTGCTGCTCCTCTGATGCCAGAGATAAATTTTGTTAGCAGACACTTTTCTGCTAAGGGGAGCAAAGGGGAGAGGGGAGTGGTGTGTGCTGGATTCTTGAAGGAATAAAATTTCCTTGTCTTCAAGCATCATCTTCCCTGGAGCTGTCTGTGCTGTCTGGGGCACCGTCAGAGGGGAGCAGGGGAGAGCTCTGTTCTGGTTCCATGTGCTCAGCCCCCAGCTCAGGGAAAAAGCAATCAGGACAATTAGTGAGTGCTCTCTGCAGCTTTACACGCTGTTCAGTAAGGTTTCTCTATGGTACTGGGTTAAAGGAGGATGCCTTTTCTGGTGTAGTTTGAGATGGAGCCCTGAACTCACTCTCTGATTTTTAACTTGACTCGAAATCGCCATTAAGATTTTCATGTTCAAGTTGGCAGAAATGCCCCTCTCCCTTCTCCTTGCAGAAGTTCATGGCCAAGAGCCCAGGGTGTCTGTTTTTACTGATTCACTGATCAACCTGAAAGCAGGGGGGAACCCAAGGCGTCCCCCTTGGGAAGTACAAGGGGGCTGAGCAGTTTTTACAGCTCCAGCACATCCTTCAAGTTGTTCCCAGTGCCTGGTCTAGAGCTGCACCTCAAACTGGGGCTGGAACAGCCCATTCTGCCCATGGATGTGGAGGGAGAAGCCAGTGAGAGTGGAGCTTGGCTGGTGAGGAAGATAATAGGGAATGAAAATAGAGAGGTGAGAAGAAACCCCCAAGTGTTAGTGAGTGGGAGAACCATCCACATGGAAGTTCTAGATCTGAAAAGTTCCCTGGGCAAGGGCAGTTTCATGCAGAAAGGTGGCAGCTCTGGAGTGCAGTGTTGGAGCAGAAACAGAAAGGTGCATTTGCTCTACAGAGCTTTTAGAGGGAGGTTTATTAAAACGCCTCCAGGTCCTGCTGCCTCGTGCTGGGAACGGGGCTCTGGAGCAGCTTTGCACGGGAGCCACGTGGAGGGAGGCGAGATCTGAGCTGGTTTATTTAGCTATGATGCTCTGGCTTGCTCCTCAATCGTGTGTGAACTGTGCTCAAAGCCCTTCCCTGCTGTGTCTGCTGAGCCCCGGGACTGAGCTCTCCAGCCCTTTATGTCTGGGGACCACCCCCAGGTCTGTGTTACTCCTCGCTGCACACTGATGTGGGGGAGGACTGCCTGGCACTGAAGGGGTTTTTAATTCTTTTTTAATTTATTTTTTTAAGGAAGCCCACGTTGAAATATTGATAGGAAAAAGAATGTATATTGAATGCTGTGTTGGGTGTTTACAGGAAATATATAGTGAAAATACTGAGGGGCTTTCCAGAAACTGCCAGTATTGTCAGGAGTGGAACAGCTGGGAGGAGAGAAGGAAGAGGCACTTAAAATTTTCTATTACCACTGTTGGCTCCAAAGAGGTTTTTTTGACTTTCTGCTTCACTTTTTTTTCCTCTTGCTTGTATTTTATTCCTTCTGCTGGGAAGGAGCTCATTGAAGACAGAGAGATTATCTGAAATTAGAGATAAAGCAGCCAAACCAAAATGTTTTTAATTCTCTTAATGGAGAAGAATTTAGCTTGAAATTTTGAGCTTTCCATCAAGCTAGAAAAAGAATTTACAGTGATGCACCTTCACCACCGTTGCAGCAGGCAGCAATGAAAGTTCCTTTGGTGCAGATGGTAAAACAGTATCTTCACTTTAAGGAGCTAATTGGGGCACAGATTAAGTTACTTACTTTGCATACAAGAAACCTGTGGGAAAGGCAAGAATCTCTCCTGAAACTCCCAATTTCTGATGAGGTCTCTCACCCAGAATATTTCTGTACCTGCTCTTCCCCACCAGCACTCCAGGGCAGATGTAGGAGTTGTGTTCCCTAAGGGGTCCTGGCTAAAATATGTATATATATATTTAAATGATGTTTCCTGCCACTTTCTCTGTCATTCCTTCAGGAGGAACCATTCTTATGACAGCGCTGAGCATCTGCTTGAAGTGTAGCTGAAGCCCTGAGTGAGGAAAGGAGCTGTTTACTTCTAGATACCAGTGAAATTAAATCAGGCAGCAACAGTTTTGTAATTTTCACTGCTGTGTGGTTAACCTGTGGGTGCTGTGGGGCTCACAGCACAGAGAGAATCAGATGGTATGTGCAAGAAGAATTTGCCATCAGAAGCAATAGCCGGAGCTCTCAGAGCAGCACTGAGGGACCAGTAGGTTCCACCAGCACCTTGTGGCAGGAGCACAGGACTGGAAATAACAATCCTGAGGTGGAGGTATGGCTCTTGCAGTGAGTTTGCTGCCCAGAGAAATGCCAGGGCCCTTGATCTGTGTTCATCTGCTCACCTGTGGATGCTCTTGAGCTCTGGAGAAGGGTTTGTTGCAGATTTTTGTGAGGGCACTGGCTGAGGTGTGTGTCCAGCTGTGGTTTGATGTGCCACCTTGGGCTGTGTTCAGGTTTCTGCCTTCAGCCCTGCCATCAGCCCTGATGTCCAGAGGAGATGGTGGTCAGTGCCCACCTGAGTCACAGTCCGTGCACAGAGACCCACACAAGGGAGATGGTACAACTTGTCTGGCAGGGCAGTATTGGAGAAATAAAAATTTAGGCTTCAGGAAAAAGGAAACGCTTCAGGAGGCTGGAAATGCTGCTCTGTAGGAAATGGGACTGTGTCCTGTGGCACTGCAGGTGAAAATGAGTGGTTTGGGGCTGTCATTCCGTGGAGGAATAGCTCTTGTGATTGGAAGTCGCCTTCCCAGTTTGCCATGTGGTCACTGTTGCTGTCCACCCCTCTGTGTGTCTTTGTTTGAAAGCACAGTGGCCAGGTCCCCTGTTGTAGGTGTGGGAGGCTGTAACAGGTGGGGCTCAGTGCCCTCAGTGTCCTTCCTGATGGTGCTCTGATGAAATGTTTTCCCAAAAGGCAGGAAGTGACAGAGGCAGTTCTATAAAAAACAGCTTTAGGCCGTGGTGGTCTAAGCATGAAGGGCCCTCTTGATTTGATGCACTCTCTATTAATTGAACAAATAAACCACATAAACCCCAAGAGCTCCTCTCCAGCACAGGGCTCCCTGTTCCCATCAGGAGGACAGGAGAGGGGTTTGTTTCCCATCCTGCTGAAGGTGCTGCAGGTGAGAGCAGCTCACGTGTCCGTGGTGGGGTGGGCAGTGCCTTGGCAGAGCTGCTCGTGCTCTGTAGGGCCAGGGCTTAGGAAAAGGCTTGGAGCATGTTCCTCTGGGAAGGGGACACTGCTGCCCTGCCCATCCAGTCTGGGCTGCAGGAGGGAGGGGAGGGAAGGACCTCACTCCTTGCTGGTGCTCAGCCCCAGGGACGTCCCCTGAGCCCCCACCTTGTCCTCCCTTGGGGATGGTTGAACTCCTGTGCCTGCCTTTCCCTGCTGTTCCTGCCTGACCCTTGGGCTGTCACCTCCTCTCCGTGGCTTTCTGGCTGCCTGTGGATGCTGTTTGTCTTTTGGGCTCAAGTGAGCTCTTCCCTCTTTGGGGAGATGATGAAGAGCTGCTGTGCTGCCTCCTCCAGACCCTGGGAAGATCCTGGCCAACAGCAGGAGCCCCCATGCAGAACATGTGTCTTTGGCTGGTCTGCATCCCTAAACAGGCACAATGCTGAAGGTACAGTTTCCCCAAAGGAAAAGCCTGTGAATTCTTCCCTGGTGCCTGTTGCCTGGGGATGGGGTCAGCAGGAGGGCTGCAGTGGGCTGGTCACCTTGCATTTCATGGCACAGGAACACAGATTGGCCTTGGCCCTCGCTGGGAACAGGAGAGGAGAATTTGGCAACTCCTTACCTTGCCATGGTGCAGGAGTTGATGTTAATGAAATAAATAAATCAGGCACCACCTCCTCTGCTGACTGCTTATGCACTCAGATCCCTGCTGCAGGCTTTCGTGCTTGGTTTCCAATTCCACTGGGGAGATTAGCTTGGCGTGGGGAGGAGAGGGCTATTTCTGTCTGTTCATGCCACTGACTTGACTTTGTGCTGCAGACACCTCACCTAATCATCCAGGCCCAGTCCTGCAGGTGTCTCATGAGCAATCCAGTGGCTGGAAATGATCTCCTTAACTTCAGAAGTGGCTACTCTGGGCCTTGCTGTTTTCCCTTTGCTTGAAAGCTTTAAGAAATCTCCAGTCTTTCACTTAGAGCTGTCCCACTCAAGGGTTGCTCTTCCATGGCTTGTGTTTGTTTGGTTTTGTTTAAGTGGAATAAAACTGGAATCAGTTGATGACACTTAAGTGAAGGAGTTCTGTGAGTGTTTGTGTTCTGCATCAGTGTCGTGCTGTGCTTTAACTGCTGCCTTGGGAAGAGGAGACAGAGGATTTGCAGCTCCATTTTCATCATCAGATGGGGAGATGAGGAGACGCCAGCCTCACTCAGCAGCATGGCTGCTTTAACAGCTCCAGCCTCAGTGGTGTTATGGCAGACTGTCTGCAAGCTGAATGCTTTGTAGGAAGGTCAGGGGCAGCTCTGAGTGTGTGCTGGTGGAGGAAAATGGGTACCTTTGGTTTGCACCTTTGAGGGAGGCAGGTGCCAGCCTCAGGGTGTGAAATGGGAAGGAGTGTGTGTGTGGGAGATGCCTTCAGACAGGGTTGGTGACACAGGCTGAAACCCCTGACTCAGTCAACTCTCACTTCACGGAACTGCTGTCTCTCCTTGTGCTGTCAGTGAGTAACCTTGCCTTGAAAGTCCTTTTGGGCTTAGTCAGGTCTGACAAAACATACAGGAAATGCAAATTTACAAAAAAGCCCCACCATGGTGTTGGCCAGCACTTGTGTGCCCTTTGCAGGAACCAATCTTTGACCTGGTCAGAGTGAGCCCTTCCCTGCTGCAGTGGCAGGAGGAGCAGGATGGCACCAGTGCCTTGCCTTCCTTTTGCCCCCTGAAACATCCCCATTGTCCCTGCAGGGCCAGAGCTGTGTGTGTGTGTGTGGCAGGATGTGCTCTGTGTGGTGGCACCACGTCTGCAGAGCTCATGGGAAGTGCTCAGCTCGGTCCCACACGAGGGAAGGTGCTTTTCTCTCTGCCCCCCTTCTCCTTTAAATGAAACAGAAACCAAAATGCGATGCCTTGCAAACCACAGACACCCACACAGCCACTTCTGTGTCACTTTGCAGGTAAACAAATGCTGGGGCCTGAACCTGTGCTATAGTTAGCCTGACCTGTTTGTGCCAGAAGGCAACGTGTCATTTCTTTAGGTACAGGGAAGGAACCAGGTCACTGCAAAACAGGCAGCCACAGCGATGGGGCCACAGTCATTTCTGGAGCTCTGGGGTCTGTGGGAGCGATAGGAAATTACGCCTGGGAGAAGTTGAGCTGTGGCCACTTCAGGAAGAGCTCTCAGGGTGACCTTTTAGCACCTTTAGAGGTTCATTTTCTGGTTGGATTGGGGACATGCTGGCGTTTGGTACTTCCAGAGATGTCTTGATGTCTGTGGATCTCCCCTTTGCAGACCACCTGAATCCCCCATTTCTTCTGTTGTGAGAGCAGAGGAGCTGCTGGAGGACGAGGTGCAGGCAGGGAAGCTGAAACATGGGCAAGCCCAGCCACACTTGTCCTCCACATCAACTTGCTCTTTCCAAGTGCAGTCCTAAACCCACAAGAAAACTTCCAGCCTATCTTGTGAAATGCTGAAATAAAGTTTCCTGCTTTAATAGTCCTGCAGAATTAGGTCCTCATTTCTACTCCAGGTGTGTTTTGGAAAATATTTGTTCATCTTTGAGCAAACAATGGCAGAAGTGGCCTGGAAAAGGAGTAAGGTGGGAGTGCCTGTGCGGTATTCTGAGAGGCATTTCCTGCCCTTATCTCCCCTCCTTCGAGGTATTGTAACTGGGGCTTCAGATCTGCAGGCTGTGCTGCTGCAGCAGAGACTGAGATTGCCAGCAGAGATACTTCCCAGGAATGCTTGCCAGGGGCAGGAGCTGAGTTCACAGGAGGTGCTGAAGAGCTTTCCAGCCCAGCGCCTGCGCTCGGGAAATGCGTCTGTCCCAAAATAAAAGCCTCTTGGGAAGTGCATTCATGCATTTTCTGTGGGTTTCTGGGGACTGTGTGAGTCCCAACCCGAGGGGGCTGTGGGCAGGGGTCAGGGAGAGCTGTCAGTAGCTCTTGTGCTGTGGAGGAGCCGTGGCACCCTTCCCTTGCTTTCCAGTGCCGTGCTAAAGCCACAAGTTAGTATTTGCCATCTCAAGCAAGTGAATTGAATTTGAATTTTGAGTTAGTAGCTCCCTTATGAAAAACTTTGCAAGGATTTGGGTTTGTTCCTGTGTGGAGCTAAAGCATTTTTTGGCATTCTTAAATTCTTATGGGATTAAACAGGGTTTGTTTTTTTTTCTGTTCAGGTCTATCCTGAAGTCCTCAAAACAAGGTTTGCAGGTGCTGCTGAGGCTGTCCTTGGCCATTTGCTGGATAAAGCAGCTTCCTGGACCTGCCTGTGTGCTCTGGCTGTGTTTGTTTGTTTTCAATTATCTGTGGGAGGAAATGGTGTGTCTCACTCTCAGTCTGCCCAGATATTTATAGGTAAGGTCAACCCCCCGTGGAAGGGCCGTAGCAGCGTGTAATAGGTGTGGATGCCTCAGCCTTGTGGGATTCCCTGGGATGTGGTGGGTGTGCTGGGTGGTGTGGACACTGCCCTGCAGCCCCCCAGAGTCTCCTTGATGGGCTGCTTCACCCTCTGGGAGGGACGAGCCGTGGTTTTCCCGGCTCACCTGGATGGGGTAAGGTTTGGTATCCTTGCCATGGCTCTCAGCTGGGTCTAGCTGCCTCTTTTCTGCTACTTTCCCCAGAGATTCTCTGCATCCAGTGTTTACAAGGCTGTTGCTTCCTGTCTTTTGCAGCAGCAGAGTTGAGCCTCAGCTGTCTTATTGAGGCTTTCTCAGGTGCTTGTGAATACTTAAGTTCTTCAGTCTCCCTTTCCCATCAATGCTTTCTTTTTCTTTTCTCTTTGTCCCTCCAAGCTGGCTGAGCCACACAAGCTCTCATCTCATACCTGGTTATTTGCTGCTTACGTGGATTTTGTGTGAGCCATTCCATGTGCTTTGCACAGGTCTGTTTGGAAAGGATTAACTCAATTTCCTTGTGGTGTTGGCTTTATTTCAAAGGCACCTGTTGGACAACTCCTGAGATCTGTGTGTGTGTCCTCCTCCTGTGCAGCAGGTGGCTGGGCAGCTGCCCCTGGGTCCCTGGTTGGTCACTCTGTGGGCAGCCCTGCTCAGAGGTTTGTGTTGTGGTCACAGCGAGGGTCAGGAGCTGTGAACTGGCTGCTCTCACTGCTGAGCTTGTGGATGCTGAACAGCAAAACCAGAGCGATTTAGTGTGTGATGAAGAGGAAGCCTGAAGGAGAGAGAAATGAACACACCCCCCGTGTTTTTAAGAGCTGAGGTGATTTGTTACTAATACCTGGGAGCCAGGTCTATCCATCTGTCCTCAGCTGGGGCTGGATGGACGAGGCAGAGCAGCACAGGTGATGCTCCTGGTAGGTAGAGTGGAGCCTTGGGGCACCAGCCAGGTGACCCCAGATATCTCCAGCCTCTGGCTTCTGGGTTCTTTGTGCTGGAATGGCCTCATCTGGTGTCTGTGACTGCCCTGGGCACTGCAGCCTGGTCCCCTCTGACCTGTGCTTTGCTGCTCAGACAGAAGTGCCTCAGGGAGGTGGCTGCTGGTGTGCCTCGAGCAGGACTGGGGTGGGGACACCTGGGACAAGAGGTGGTGGAGAAGACCAGTCCAGGGAAGGATCTGGGGATCTCCGTATTCAAACTGCTCCCAAACTGACTGACAAATGGTATCAAGCATGTGGAAGATCTTTGCTCATTAAGGCTTTATTCTGCTCCTGGGAGAGGGTTAATGTGAGCAATGGACATGAACGAGTTGCACGCTGGAACTTCTGCTTAATCAAGAGGGTTTTGCTGGGATGTTTGGAGTGGGGGAAGGGGGAAATCATCAAGGCCGGTAAGAACAATTAAAGCAATTAGAGCAATTAAAGCACAGTTAACTCAGCTGCCTTTTGAGGTGGTAGATGTTGCCTGTTGTGTTTTCCAGCAGGCTGAACTCATGCGCTCGATGATACCTGATCTCTCCTGCTTTTCTCCTCATTTCAGGTTCCCACCACAGTCTCATTCTCTGCCATGGGCCCTCCCCAGCTCGGCCCCAGGATGCTGGTATAGCAGCAGGTGGCTGCCATCCAGAGGACCTGTGGTGGGACACCCCTTCCCCCTGGGACATCCTCCCCGTCCCCTCTCTCAGCAGCAGCCATGGATGCCCACGTGGACCTCCTGACCGAGCTGCAGCTGCTGGACAAGGTGCCCACGCTGGAGAGGCTGAGGGCAGCCCAGAAACGGAGGGCTCAGCAGCTGAAGAAATGGGCCCAGTATGAGAAGGAGATGCAGCACAAGAAGAGGAAGCATGAAAAGAAGAGAAATGCTGTGAACAGGAAGAAAGTGTCTTTTGAAGCCAGCGTTGCTCTGCTGGAGGCTTCTCTGAGGAATGACGTGGAGGAAGGTATGGCACTGGTGCCTGGCAGGTTTTGTCTGGCTGCCCGTGAGCTCCATGTGGTGTGAAGCTCTCTGTGGTGTGCAGAGGCATCTGTGCTGCCATCCCTGGACTGCCCTTGCTGTGGTGTTGGGCTTTAAAGTGTTTCCAGCTCTGATAGAGCTCTGAGGTCCTCAAGGCCCCGTGTGACACCAGCATTACCTTGGTTGACACCAGGAGTGGGGGCATGAGTGCCAGGATAGGGCAGGAGCTGTGACTGGTTTGGGTGAAGGAAGGCAGTTTTCGTCTCCTTCCTTCTCACACTTCCTACTTACAGGAGGTGTGAAACACTTCCTTGCCTTCTGGGTGTGCCTCTCAGTGGTTTTATAGGAGTCTGTCGCAGGGATTTACATGCCAGTGTAAATCTCTTCAGCTTCCCTGCTTGAGGGCATGGATCCAGAGCTACGTGAATGCATAAATTTTTTCCCAAAATACTGGGAAGCACTGGCTTTGCTTAGTGCTTCCTGAAGAACAGAGCTGCAAATCGTTCTGAAATTGGTTTAATTGCACAGTTTCAAAGTGGATGAAAGTGCTTTGCTTCTGCTACAAAATCTGAAGGGAGGAGAAAAAAAAAATGTCTAAAAGTCAATAACCATTAGCCTCAGCACAGCATGGGGGAAAACCTGTGAGCTCTGGGGAGCCAGAGAGTGCTTCTCTGCAGAGGAGTAAAAATATCTTGCAGGAGAGCTGGAGCAGCCTTTGGGCTTGGTGCTCTGCAAGGTGGAAAAATTGGTGTGATCTTGCTGATCCCTTGGCGTGGCAGGGGAGGGTGCTTAGGAAACCTGGCCAGTGGAGCATCTCTGCTAGAGAATGTTGCTCTGGTTTCCAGCACAAGAGGCAGTGTATCCTTGCCTGGTACATGGGTGCAAGGCAAGGACCTCGTCTTGTCTCGTGAAGAATCTCCCCAAAGTCATGTCCCTGTTTCTGAGCAAGCCTTTTCTGCACTGTGACTTGTCCTTGTGTGTGTGTTTTGCTCCTGTTTGGAAACAGAGCATGGACAGTGGTGACCCTGCCTGGGCACTGTCACTGCATTTGCCGAGCCCTGCCGTGGCTCTGGTTCTTTGTGCGTTTGTGACCTCCCTGGGACAGCAGACCTGTGACAATGCCCTGGAACTGCAGGCTTTTATTTGTTCCTTCCTTGCCTTAGAGGTGTCATAGCTCTTTCCAGCTCAGCTTCAGTGGCCTCGTTTGGCTTGCTGTGGTCTTCTAGGAGGGCTCCAGCAGTGGAGTTGTGACTGCTGGCGTTGCCTGAGTGGGCAGGTCTGTGACTTGTGTCACCTCTGCCTGTGCTGGTTGTGGTTTGGGTTTCATACCCAGCTGTTGAGCTGCCAGTGACAGTCTCAGCGTTGGGACAGATGATGAGGGTTTGTGTGGTGCTGGTGCCTCTGCTCAGCACTGTGGCTGGGGGTCTGCAAGAGGCCCAACCTGGTAGTTTTGCTTTCAGCTCTTTCTGGTTTGGGCTCTGGGCCGTTTGGAAAGAGGAAAGCTCCCGACTGTCTGTCCTACAGATGCTTTCTCATTTTGTGGGGGATGCAGGCAGGGTGGAGGTGTTTGTGATGAGGGTCCTGGTGAAGGGTGGCTGCGTTCCCTGAGGGCAGCCAGCAGGCAGGGCTGGCCTGTGTTCAGGCTGTGACACCAATGTTCCTGTGGACAGTGGTCTTGCACCATGTGTGGACATGAATACTTCACTGCTGAAGCTGCAGAGTTGAGCTTTCAGCTCCCAGCTTCACTCTTTTCCTCCTGTGGGGGAAAATCCATGGCTGCAGGTCTCTTTTGGCACCTAATCCTGTTGACCTCTTTCCATGCGCAAGCTCAGGTTGTGGGCTTGAACCAGCAGCTGCTCTTTCCAGTGTGGTGCTGGTGATAAAACCCAAATGTTACAAAGCCACTTCCCTGCTGACAGAAAATCAATCTCCCCACCCTCTGGAGAGGAGAAGGGACAGTATTCCCAGGGCACAGGTCCTTCCCAAGTAGCTGGATTTTTCAGATGCCTCAAGTTTTTCCAGTGAATTTGTTTTGTGCTCAACTAACTTAAGTCCTAAAAGTAGTGTGTGGGCAAGTTCTGTGCCTGCTCTGCCCCCTCTGTGATGTGGGACCAGGATAAAGGGAGGAGGGGACAGAGTCAAACCCAGGTGCCAAACTGGCAAAATTCCTTATTGAGGAAGTGCAGCAACTCGTGGGCTTTCAGAGGTCCCAGGTGATTATTTTGATACGTGAATCATCTTTTGTTTCCATGTGGGATGTGGAGGGGGAGGTGAAATATAAATGATTAAGAAATGGGTAAGTCAGTGTGAGGAAGGTTGGAGCTGGGGGTGCAGCTGGCACGTGTCACCCCCGAGCTGCCTCTGGGTGCCTGTGTCATCACCACTCCCTGTGACTTTGCTCTTCATTTTTGTCATTCTCACCCCCAAAGTGAAATGAAATCAGAGTGGAGTTGGGTATGGAGTTGGGTATGGAGTTGGCTCTTTGTCCACATGATGCCTGAGGCTGTGGTGTGTGTGACCACCTCCTGAGTAGGAGTTGAGTGCTGTAGGATGGAGCTGGTGGTACAGAACCCAACCCTGCTCTTCAGGAGTCCTGAGGTCCTGGACATGCTGCTCTCACTGTCCTTTGTCTGCCTCTTGCCCAGGTGTCATTGAGAGAGCTACTGTGTGCCAGGTGACACAGTGTTTCTTGTGTGAAAGGCAAGAGGAAATGGCCTCGTCGCACCCCAGGGTAGGTTTAGAATGTTATTAGGAAAGATTTCTTCACCAAAAGGGTGTTCTGGCCCTGGCACAGGCTGCCCAGTGCAATGGTTGGGTAACCATCCCTGGAGAGGTTTAAAAGATGCATCAATGTGGCACCTGGGGACATGGTTTAGTGGTGGCCTTGGCAGTGCTGGGAGAGAGGCTGAACTCGATGATCCTGGAGTGCTTTTCAAACCTAAATTGTTCTGTGGTTCCCTGGTCTCAGTGTGGTGGCCAAGCAGGACTGAGGGCAGGGGCTCCTGGGGACCCTCAGCCCCAGCGTGGGCAGGAGCTGCAAAGGGGTGATGGCTCCTGTCTGCTCATTCCTCACATCTTCTGCAACAGATCTGTCAAAACATCCCAGGTTTTACAAACAAGCTGCTATTAAAAGCTCCTTTGGATCTCTGCTGACAGAAGCGGGGTAGGGAGCACACTGCAGACACATCTGCTGGTGGCAGCAAGGGGACAGGCAGTGACCCCAGGCTGAGGGCAGCAGTGCCCCTGGGCTGCAGGGTGCTGCCTGCACCTTCACTTTGGCAAGCTGGGATAGCTCAGACAGCCCATGGCTGAGCTCTGAGGTGGGAGAGCAGAGCACTCCCATGCTCCTCTGTTGGAATGCTGGGGAGGGGCACCACACACCATCACCAGTTTTAGTGGAAATATGCTCAAGCCCTCACCCAGCTCTGGGTTCAATCCAGGCTGGTTTCAAAGGGATGGTGCAAGAGGGAGGGCCCTCAGCCCACACAGAGCTTGCAGGGAGTGTGGTGCTGGATGCAGCCTCTGGGCTGTTCCAAAGGAGTCGCTTTATAATGCAATAAAGGAATGCTTTATGAGCTACTCTACTGATTGCAAAGGATTTCAGAAGATAAGAAATTGCTGAGGGCTGTGGCCCTTTGAGGCTGTTCTGTGAGGTGATGGACTGAAACCATGGAGAGGAGGCTGGTCCTGCCTTTCCCAGGGCAGCACCTCGTCCCCAGAAGCAGCCGGGGCTGTCATGTCCAGGTCTTTCTACATCACTGAGCTTTTCTAAAAGTAGCCCCAGAGCATGGGGAGATGAGCTGGTGTTCTGTAAACTGAAACACAGGTCCCAGAGGTGGGTAAAGTGGCTGCTTGTACAGACGTGTGGCATTTGCTGTCGGAACTCCCTTTGCACACCTGGGCTATTTGCAGTGGGAGCTCCTGCTTGAATGACACAAACTGCAGGTGTTGGCATTGGCTTCAGCATGAGCTGGGCTCCTTAGAGGAGCCAGCAGAGGAGCAGAGACCCCAAGGATTGATTCACCTTCCAGCAGTGCCAGAGGTGCCCTGGTTTCTCCTGCTCTCGGGTGGGAGCTGCCTCCCACAGGCACCCCCGGCAGTGCCATCGCTGCAGAGTCCTTCAGCTCCCACCTCCTGGCACTTCATCCTGCAAAACTTTATCAGAGCCAGAGTGTTGCATAAAGCAGAGCTTCTGCAGGAGTTTAACTGTGCAGATCCTTATGGCTGGTGAGCCTGCAAGTGAAGGAAAACTCAGCCTTGGTGACCTTGGACTTGGCATTCAGCAAAACCGTTCCCAGTGACAGAGCAGAGGATATAAGCTTGGAGCTCACTGTGTGGGGAAGATTTCCCTGGGGAGAAAACAGCTTATTCCTATCAACACTGATCTCTGCTTCCCTTTGTGCATCCCTCAAATCTCCTGTTCCTGTGCCATGATGCCCAGCATGGCTCATGCACCCTTCCAGGAGCATCCCCGAGCAGCTCCCACCACGCTCCCTTTGCACCTCCCTGGAATAAACCCAACCTTGTCATTTGCAAAGGCACTTTTAAAAGAGGCCCTAATTAGTGTCTATAAATGGCTTTCTTTAACCTTTCCAAGCTGATGTGATCTGTTCCCTTGTTACTTCAAACCCTTCATGAGGTGCCTTAATTTTCCACCCACATTATTAATCTCCTGAAGCTTTTTTTCATGGGGTTCCTGTGTCCAGGTCTGTGAGTAAGTGCATTTATCTGTCTGAGAAAGTTTTTCCCCGGGGTTTTGTGCCCTTTGAAGGGCTCTGAAAAGAAAAGATCTCTTATCACCATCAGTCTAAGGGTACATCTGAGTATTTGGGAATGGTTTGAGTCAGAAATGAAAAGATTCTTTTCAATAACAAAGGCATTTCTTGAGTTTTAAACTCACTGGGTGTGGAAATGAGAGCTGTCCTCTTTAGGAAGCTGCATGTGGGAGCCCTTGGCAATGATGAATTTTGTTAATTTTGTTAATGGGGGTTGCTGTGTCTTCCAAAAGCAGATTCACGTATTTGGCCACATTTTAACTTGGCTTTTTCATGCAATTTGGATGTGATGCCAACGCAGGGTGATTTGCATATGGCAGCTAACTAGAGGCATCTGGAAGTATGAGCAATATTGAATCAGCAACTTTCTCTGTTGTCATAACAAGTAAATATTTTTTAAATTTTCCCCCCTACTCTCTGAAATTCATTTAAGTGGGGAAATTATATCCATAAGAGCTTCAAATGCCAACTTTCCTGTCTCTAAATTAATTGAAAGTCCACTGAAGGTTTTCCTGGGACGAGGCCCTCTCCCTTCCCAAATCTGGAGTCAACTTCAACAATTCAGTTGACAATTTTTCTTTAAACAAACAAGTTTGATCAGAAATATTTCTTTTATTTCTCAAAAGTTGGTCATTTCTACATCATTTCATTTTCCGGCTTTTACGCGTGTGCTGCCTCCCACCATTTCTGATACCATTGAAAATATTCCTGGTGTGTTTTGTAATAGGATTACAGGGAATAAACATTGGATTCAAACTGCTTGTCCTGCCAGTAAGAATGGTCTGTTTAGGTTTAAGTTGTTTTTAATCAAACAGAGATTGGCCAATCACTATTGTCAAGATTTTGTTGCTTGCAAGAGGTAGCTTAAGTCACTTAATCATCTTCCAGCATTTGGCTACGGTGTGTTTTGGAGGAGAAACTCAGTGTCTCCTTGGTTGCACGTGCACCTAAATACAAACTGGACGTTTCCTTGGTTTATTGGTGTCATTAAGGGGGTTAACGTGGCCATGTGTGAGGAGTGCTCCTGCCTCCAGAGGAGATCTGGGCAATAGGGAGGAGAGGCTGGGACTCCTCAGGTTGTGCCTGCAAGGTGCAGTAGGTAGGATATGTAAGGTCACCATCTGCTCTCCAGCCCTGCCCGGCCAAATCACGGCAGGGAGGGCTCAGGCTGCAGCAGAGCACGTCAGACTTCTGTGAGCCCAAGGCAGATTGTCAGTGGGACCTTATTTCAACCAGGTGCCTGGAGGTGTCCCTGCCTACAGGTGCTAAATCAGTGGCATTTAACCTTTCCCTTCCCTGTCCTGGCTGCTCTGCTTCCTGTGACGTGCAGGCAGCCTTGCATGCCTGCTTGTTTCCCGGTGTCCACGGAGCTGCCAAATGTCCAAGCCAGGACTTCCAAGTCTGGTACTACTTGCTGATATGTCAGTGCCTCTTTCTAGCCTGTAACTTCCCAGCTTGGTTGTCCTTGTGTTTTCTCCTGAGGGCACCACTGCCTGCTGTGTGCATCAGGGGTCTGAGGCGTGGCTGTGAGCGGGATGGAGCCCTGGGAGCAGCATTCCTGGCTCCTGCTCACTGGGATAAGGGCTGGAAGGGCTGGCACTACAGCCCAGCCACAGCCTTGCCCTAGGAGTCGGGACATGGGGTTTTTCTTGCAGGCAGAGTGTTTCTTGCCTGCCTGGCTGCCCTCCAGGTGAGTGTTGTTGCCTGTGCTCCGATTCACCCTGTGGTTTGTCCCCCTGCAGTAGCGAGGAATCAGAGAGTGTAAACAGCAGCTCCCTTGGGGACCTCTGGTGTCTTCTGTGTAATGAACAGCACAGCCCAGAGTGGGATTTGGTCTGCTTGCTCTCCTTGGCTGTGGGCTCTGAGAGCCAAGGCTCTGTCCTGCTGTGGGGTCTAATCCAGCTCTACCACAGGATGTAGGATGTGAGCCCGACTGCTCCAGGAGCTTGCTGGCTTTTTGCAGCATCATTCTGTTCTCAAGTGTGTTTTGTAAAGCAGCCCCCTGCAGAACAACCCACAACCAAACCCACAGGTCTGCAGCTGTGTATCTGATTGTTCCTTGCAAGTGAATGTTGGTGGGGAAATGAATACTTTTGGGGGTGAATCCTTCATGCAGGGTGAAAGCTGATGTTGCTGCTTTATCCCTGGTAGGGTTGAAAATGCGTTTCCAGCCAGGAAGAACTTGCCTGTAAGCTGTGGTTGCAGGCTCTGCTTTCTGCCCCTTTCTCCTGGTCAAGGAGAACTTGAAAAGTGGATTAAATCTATTTTTTTTTCCAGATTTAAATTCCTGCCGTTCTGGAGCGAGGCCAGCTCAGCTCAGCTGGTGTAGATTTCTCCCTCCTAGAATCATGGAAAATAGAGGTTGAGAGGGCCTCAGGAGGTCATGTAATCCACCTCCTGCCCCAAGGCAGGATCAACTGTATCTAAAATGCTTGCTAATGAGGGTGGAGTTAGGTATCTTAGTGTATTTATAGGCATCTCCACAACACCAGAGCACATCTACCTGTGCTTCTGCTTCTCATTCAGTTGTGCATATTTTTCCTACTTGCTTATATTTATCCTCTTTTTTTTCTTTTTTGCTTTGCATCTCATCCTTACACTTATTGACTGGGAGTTTTCCTACTTCCGTGAAGAATGCTCTAATTCTCTCTTTAATAGCAGTTGCTATGGCAGCTGGTTCAGGCAGTGCCTTATAGCCTAGTGCAGAGCAGCTTCTACAGACACTTCCACTGCTTGTTTTTTCCTCTGGAGCTTGGCCAGGTCTTTGTGAAACGTTATCATTCACTGCAAATGCTTTGAGAAGAAAATAAAATTAAAAAAATTCAGATGCTGGTATATAAAAACATCCCCTAGACCTTGCCCACCATCTAACCCAGCACTAAAGGATGCTAAATAGGCCAGGAAGCCAAGTGTTTAATTCTGGCTGCTGGTGCATTTGTAATCAAGAGCCAAGATGCAATGAAGCACCTTGCACTCCCTTTTAATCCAGGGAACAAGAGCCCATGTGCAGCCCTGAGCAAGAGGATGCAGTTTCCACTGAGGTCCCTGCAATTTGGTCCCTGCTGGATTTGGCCTCTGGATTCTCTGGATAGTGTTAGGCAGGCTGGCTGCAAATGCCACTTGTGTGAGAAATGGGCTTTAGTTACTCTGGGGTGTTTCTCCTGCTCTGAATATGTTTTTATAACAATTTGCAGCATTTCTCAGTTTGGCCAAGGTTTTCAAGCTAGGCCTTAATTCACATTTTTCTGGTGGTCTTGTCTGCTGTGCTGGGCTTTGCTTTCAAAGTGGCAAAAAGGTTCCTGCCTTGAGTGTAAGAGCATCAAGCTCTGAAATGCCGTGGGAAACTTCCAAAGTCTCATTTACCTTTGCTGCCTTTACCTGGGTGACAAGAGAAATCCCATTAGTTGAAAAACCCACAATTCTTCTCCATAATAAAACCCCAAGCAACCCACCCACCAAACAATACATTTTTTTGTCCTGAGGGCTACTGCTATAGAGTTCACCTCTAAAAAAGGGAGACTAGAGCAGGAATTAACCTCTAAGCCGCTGTCATAGCATTCTCCTTGCTTGCACCAGCCCTGTTTTAGCCTGGTTGGCAGCTGATGGTGTCCAAGGCAGAGTCACCTGCACACAGCTTCTGTTTTGTCCTGTGTGTTTACACCTGCATCTGTCTGGTCACATCCATGTTTTGAGTGGGTGGGGAAGACTGTGGCACCTTCCAAGTATTTCCATTTGGAGCAGCAAGGGTTAGAGGTGAGGTGCTGACAGTTCCATGGTTCTGGTTGCAATGATAAGGACTGAGACACAATGGCTTGGTGTGTTCGTGGTCATTTAAATTAAATGATCTGAAGGATTCTCTGTGTCAAATCCATCCTTATCAATAACAGCAGATATTTACCCTATTCAGCAATGTTGATTGAAAAGTACAAAGTCCTTGGACAGGAAGGAGCAGCTCTGCTGCACCAAGGTTTCACTGCTGCAGGATGTTGGTGGTTTGCCCAGTGACCTGGGACAAGGTGTTGGATTATGCCTTTTTCTGATCCAGTGACAGGGCTCCTGAGAGGTGTTTTAAAAACTTGTATTCCATTTTCAGTCTCATTTGAAGGATGAGACAGTGCAGATGTTACAATTCACGCCATCACAATCAGAAGCCAAACTATTTCCTAATTGCAATACATTATAAGCATTTCTTGGCCCATCAGCTTTTGCCACGCAATGCTGCTAATGCCTTAAAGCCAGTCATCTAAAAATACCCCTCATGGGTCCCACTATAATGCACCTTTCATAGTTTTATTTCTCCAAAGTATCTAGTCTGTTTGCAAGGCCATCACTTGAAACTTGTTTCTAGTTCCATTTCTCCCTCAGCAATGTCTGTCCTATTCCATGGCATTTCTCAGTCAGCATACTTTATCTTAAAGTTTGCATACAGTTTCCAAACTATGTGAGTCTTCTGTCAGGCTTTGAGAATTCTCTACAAATCCATTTCCCACAACAAGGAATTCACCTGGAAATCCATCCCAGCTCTCAGCCTCTTGGGGCTGGAAAGGAGCAGTGTCCCTGCAGTGAAGAACAGCCACTCCGCTCGTGTTAGGGACATGGAGAGAACTTCCTGCATCTGTCTGCCAACACTGGGCTCAGATCTTGTGTGCTGTCGGAGAAGACAGGTGAGATCTGATCTGGGATGCTGTGATTAACCCCCTGGAGAGCTCCACAGAGACCAGGACCTCCCTTAGGAACCTGGGGCTGGGCAGCACACGGTGCTCCCGCAGAGAGTAAGTTTCAACCTACTTAGAGCTCAGACTCGTCCTGTGCCCCTCCAACTTTTCAGACCTGGTTTATTTTATCATTTCAGATGCTGTCAGTTTGTCTTTAATTAGCAAGGCTAGAGCAGGGCTCCGTGGGAGCTTAAATGGGCCTCTTGTTTTAATTAAAATTTTGGTGTAGCAGCCTGAAATAGCAGGCGTTAGAAAGAGCCAGAGCTCCAGCAAAGGAGGACAGTCCCCATGGATGTGCAGTGACATCCTCCTGCCTGTCAGGCACTTATCACTGGGCTTGCTTTCCTCCTACACAACAGTGATGCAAGGCCTGAATGTGATAAGAAGTTCCAGTCTAGGCTGTGACCAGCCTGCTGCTGGATGCTGTGCCAAAACCACAGCGTGTCTGGTTTGGGAGGTGACAGTGGGTCATGGAGAGGGGCTGGAAGTCCATTTTGCTTTTATTAGAAGGGAAACTGAGTTTAAAATTCCATCTGAAAGGGCACCTAAGCATGATTCCTTGTGCTTTCATAGGAAATTTATTTCTTATAACTTCAATCATGCTGTTGTGAAATAGCTACAAAAAAGCTGCTGCTCTGTGCCCTGACCCAAATTACTCTTATTTGTGGCAGTTTTCTATCACTCTTCAGAGCTGTTGTCTGAGTGCAGGTCAGCACTGGATCTGTAGCATTAATTCAAGACTTGGGTCACCATTGCATTGCCTCAGTCAGTGCTCTGGGATCTGCTATGTGTTCAGTAATGGGAATGTTTGCAGCACTGACCTGGCAGTTACCCTACAGGGGACAAGGGAACAGGGAATATCTCTTGCTTTGCTTACATCCAGAGGCTTGTCTTGTAGCTCAAGGGCAGTATTTGTGGACTGATTCTTCTCCTGTGAGGTGGGATGGCTAGCTTGGATGGCAGGTGGAGGTGGAAGGAGCTGTGCCCAGGGCAAGGGTGCTGAGCCAGAGGTGTGGACATCTGGCTTTGCTTGATCCTCATGCCATTCTCGTGGGGTTCAAAGCTTCCACACACACATTGCTCACTCAGCTGTCCTGGGCCAAGCTCTGATAGCAGCACCTTCAGCTACCACTGACTGGGGGATCCCTGTGTATTTTGGCACAGACCTCTAAAGATATTTGGGTATTTTGCCTTTTTGCAGTCAGTTTGGTTGGGTCACCCAAAGCACTGCGCTCCACAGGATACAGAGTCCATGTCAAGAACACTCAGCTCCTTCTGCTGGGTGCTGCTGTACAGACCACCCCATTCATCCCTGCCCTGTGGTATTAAAATATATGGTCCCCTCAGGGACCATTCTGATCAGAACCAGGAATTCCCAGCAGCAGTGGAAACATCTTGTGTGTGCCATGGGGAGGAATGGTTCCCTGGGACAGCCAGTTCCCAGTTTTGGAAGCTGACCCCAGTGCTGTGGGCTCCCCACCCTCCTCCTTCCCTTCCTGCAGGAAGGGCCTGTGGGTTTTCCAGCAGTGGGACAGGAAAGAAGTGGGGATCCTGTTTACCCACCCCCTGAGCTGCTCACATCTGTTTGAAGCTCCTCCTTGTCCCGTGCTGCCCATGGCTGTGGCCTCATTTTCCAGCCGCCCTGTCTGTGCTGGACCCTCTGCAGGGAGCTCCTCATGGAGCTTCTGTGGGGAGGTCCTGAGATGCCACAGCTGGAGAGGCCTTCAGAACCCAGCCCTGGGACATGAAAATAACACCTTGGTGACCCAGGGATGCTGGGACTGCAGGGCACAAGAAGGGTGTTTACCAGCACTGCAGTGGGAAAAGTTGGTTTTGCCCTGTCCCAAAACAGATTCTCTGTGAGATCCTAATAACATCCAGTGTAGTGTCAGCTCCTTGGGAGGTGTCAGGTGGTATCTGATGTGTGCAGGGACTCATGTAAAGTCTTGGTCATGTTTATTTCTCACTAAAATATGAGAGGACTGTGCTCTTTTGTTATGGGCATCCCTTTGCTCTTGTTGGGATGTCTGAATTCTCCACAGCTGAGGTAGAAGCCAGGAGGATGAGACATGGAGCTGTGAGAGGGTTTGCTGGTGGAAATGCTTATGGAGTAGGTGAAAGGGAGGCTGGAGGTGTCACTGCCAGAGCAGGATGCACACTCTGCAGGAGCAGGGTGAGTGGTGCAGCCTGCCCTGCCTCTGGGACAGCCTCCTCAGCAACAAAACCCTCTAGACTGGGCACAGTTTGTGTAGAGTGTGTGGTGTAAAACGCTGCCTTGGGGGCAGGTGTTTCACCTGAACAAAAGTGTTGCAGGCTGGGGGAGTGTGTTTGCTTTGGAAAAAGCCGTGTACCTGTGCTCAGGCATCCCCTGGGACACACAGAGCTCTGGAAAGCAGCAGGGCTGCCAAGAGCAGGCAGGGACACAGGCAGGGTGGCCTTCCCTGAGACTGCTGGTGGCAGGGAGCTTTTGTGCTGTCATTATCTCTGGGCACTGAGGCGTTCCCGTGGGGTTTGGGGACAGCAGGAGTGGCCTCAGGGAGCTTTTAGCCCTGGTGTTGCTGCAGAGGCGCTTGCCCTGGGGCTGAGGAGGAGGCTGTGCCTGTGCTGGGCATGGCACGGGGTGCTGGGGGTGGCTGATGACATCCAGAAAGTCCCTGAGCTGAAAGGAGCCCCTGGACAGGAGAGCAGTGCTGGCAGCTCTGTGTAGCAGAGGGTTTGCTGCGGGGGCTGATGGCTGGTGCAGGGCCCAGGGTCTGTGGCACTCTTTCCTTGGGAAGGGTGTGTGTTGTATTCCTGCAGTGCTCAGTGCTGCAGCAGCCCTGGTGTGCCCTGCCTGCTGTCAGGGACCACGGAGCCACTCTGGCCTGCATCCTCAGAGCAGGATGATGCTCAGAGACCTGTGCATGGCCACAGCCAGTGCTGGCAGCAGGTCTGGTGCTGTCTGAAAGGGGCTGTGCCAAAAGCCAGGCTCTGGCCATGCATCTCTGCCCTGCTGCAAGCAGGACAAGGTGCCCCGAGCAGAATGGCACTGCCAGCAGGCACTGACTATCANTTTGGACAGTTGCTTAACTGGGAAAGTAAACTGGAAAAGAGAAGCTGTCCTTGTTTAAAAGGGTCTACCCTTAGCCCATAAACCTGGGCCAGATCTACTAGTACATGCTGATGCTTTCTGCAGCCCTGGAAAGGAAAACAGGCATAAATATCACTTTATAGCTGTTCTGCTTTGCTCCATGAATCTGGATCAGTGTCTCTCTGCCTCCTAATCGGGTTAGTTTTCTTTTGATCTACCTCTATTAAGGAAATCTAAACTGATTTAGCTATTCCCATCCATTTTCCATTTGCCTGATGGCTCTTTCCACAAGGCTGCCTCAGCTTTACCCTAATTACTGCTGAGTTGTCTGATGCTGCAGCAGGTGACACTCTGCTGTAGAACTTTGTAATTCTTAACCAATATTCACTGGGAATTTTTTTGGCAGATGTTTTGTTTCATTTTTGGACAGATTAGTTTTAAATTGGCAAATGCACCAGGCTTAAGGAGAAGACAATTGCTGCTAGCTGCCAAAAAGAAAACACTAATTACCAATCATGTTTTATTGAGCCTCTGTTGAACTGATTTGCTGTAGAAAACATAATTTTCTTGTACTCTAGCCTCAGGACATCTGATTTTTGAGAGTTCTGCTGTCTTGATAGCGGTGATGTATGATACAGCATAGAAGAGAGGAAAAAATCAGCTCAGGATTAAAATCTATGACATCTTGGAATTTTAATCACCTGCTTTTAGGGACATAAAACCATTTTCTATGCTGATGTGCCATAAAACCATTGCAGACACATCTTCCTTGTCACTTCTGCATGAAGAGCCTGTCCCTGCACGTGATTTACAGCAGAGTGCAGTGAATGCCATGGCTTGTTTGTTTGCTCTCAATAGGTCCCAGTTTTCAATACTGTGAGACAAGATAAGAGCAGCTGGGGGAAATCTCAGTGTTCCAGCCTTGCTGTGGGGCTTGGCTGCCCTTCCTGTGGCTGGGAGCAGCAGCAAAGCCCCGACTGCCTCTGGAATCACCCATGTAGTGCCAGGCTGCTGCTACAGCCATGAAGTAAATCAGGTGTTTAGTGAGTTATTATCCTCTGTGCTTACATGTGATGGCTAAAACCTCTCTCACTGTGCTCCTGCTGTCTGTAACACACTCAAACTGCCCGCTGGGAAAGGCAGGTGGGGTGAAGGAGCATCTTCCTGTGGGTTTTTTATTTTCTTTTCTTCTGTTAGAGTTGGGATTAAAGCCGGGCTGACGCAGTTTTCTTGTGTTCACACTCAGTTGTTTATTAATTCTCATCTATAGCACAGTCTCACAGGTTGTGAGTTCCAGCCAACAAGGTAGAAAATGGCTCTGTCTCTCTCTCTCCATGGTCTTTTAAGCACTAATTCTCCCATAACAAGAGGACATCTATATTATTTATACTTTTAACTCAATAACTGACCACCTGTGGCCCGCACTGTGGACCCTTTCACTCAATTACAGAAAACCACCCAAACCCATGAAGAAGAGCTTAGCTTATGCCTTAAATCCTCCACATTGCTTTATATATATTACTATATACTAAAACCTTAAATCCCAAGTTTTACACCCTGTGACATTACACAATTCTATTCAAACTACACACCCACAACCCCAGTGCTATCACTCAATTTTGCAAGCCTGTTCCACAGCCTCAGGTTAAATGTGGTACTTGCTGGAGGGTCAGTGCCTTTTAGCAGAGAAAGCCTGAAATTCTCAGCCCCCAGGATTCCAACATCTTCCCAAGTGGCTCATGTAGCCCCTTCCTGACTGCAGACTGGGCTGGGTTTCCTCTTGGGATAAGTCCAACAGGGCAGCTTTTCTCCAGCTATTTTCCTTGTGAGAGGGCAGTGTCATCTGTGAGGGGAGATCCTGTACCCTGAGTGGCACGGACACGTGGGAGCTGGCCCAGGAGTGTGGCCAAGCAGGACTGGTCAGTGGGTCAGCACAGCCTGGCCCCTGTCCATCACTGCTGGGAATGTGCTTCATCAACAGCACATTTCTCCTTATTTCCAGCAAGACTGTAGGAAAAGAAGGGATTTCCAGCCTGGGAGCTGGAAAACCTTGTCATTCAAATTTAGTCCACTCTCTGAAGAAACTCCTTGGTTTAAATATGCTGCTTGGGGAAGGAGGCATCAGATGGTTGCAAAGCATCTCAGCACTGCTGACAGTGTAAGGACCTCCTTATGAGAGCTCCTGTTCCTTTCACAGCCCTTTGAAGAACCTCCTTTTAATGCTTTTTGGAATTGTACTGCAGAATAGAAACCCAAGGGAAAGTCTGTGCATCTTGCTGAGCTGCTCTGGGGCTCAGGTCTGTCCAGATTTGGGGCTGTCCTGGCTGGTGCTGGAGGAGGAGGAGGAGATGGCTTTGCCTTGCCTCTTGTCCCTTTCCCGGGGTGACTCTGCAGTTCCAGCTGCTGTGATGCCTGTGTGTGCTGAGCTTTCATCTCTGCTTTTATGGGTGTGTTATTTGTTAGACTCTCTGGTGCAATATATTCTTCCTCTTAATGTCTTTGATGCTGCTGTGCATCCCAGGCACAAAACACCTCACACCAATCTGGCTTGTTGGCTCTGTGTAGAGAAAGGGCCCTCCTGAGAGCTGGGGTTGCACTGGAGAGCAAAGCTCCAGCAGCAAAGAGGTTCAAGCTGTCTGTCCCACAAACTGTCTGTGTCACCTGGTTGTCACCTTGGTCCTTTGAGCACACACAGCAGTTCTGTCCCCAGAGCAGGCTGCTTGCTCCGTGGGGGATGTGTGTGCTGGGGAATGCTCCCTTGCTCCAGTGCTGCTCTGTGTGTCCTTCCACAGGTGGGTGGTGATGTGTGGGGAGCTGCTTGGTCACCAAAACACGTCCATCCCTGACTTGTAGGTGGCACAGATGATGCAATTTATGCAGCCAGGGCCCATTTTAGGTCACTTTTTGCTGGTGGTCCTCTTCCTCCCAGCTCTGCTGGATGGAGGAGAGGTAGCAGTCCTGTTGGGATGTGGAGCCAAGCTGGGATTGCAGCTGTGGGAGGTGGCAGGAGATGTGTGCAGCCTTCATGTGCTCACTTCTCAAATGGGAACAACCAGAATTAGGTTCAGGGTTTGTAGGTCAGGTTTCCATTACACAACTGTACTGGTTGCAGCTGCTCGTGTGAGATCCAGACCTCGTTGGGTGCTCCTGGTGGGGTGGGCTCCTTTCCCTGGGAATGCTGCTTTGTGATCAGATGGACAGAAAATAACAGGATTTCTCTGTTGTAGCACTAATTGGGTGCTGATGGAGGCTTGGAGTGGGATTGCCTCAGCCTGTGAAATGTGGGAAGCATATCAAAAGCATTTTTTACATTTGACTGGAAAAACGATAATTTTCTTTAAGCCTGTGTTTTTCCCAGACAAAGGTGAACCAAAAGCAGCTGGGGAGGGATTTTGTGCTTGATCACAGGTCTAGCAATGAGGATCAGATCTCCTGCATCTCCCAAAACAGACACATTTGTTTTGGGAGATGCAGGAGATCTGCATTTTGCTCTTGGCACAGGTCACACTGAGCACATGGGGGTCCCTGCCCATGCCTTCAGGGCAGGACTTCTCCTGTGAGGAAGGTTATACCCCTGGTTTAGTGAGGGATACAACCCTCCCACATCATTTCACAGGAGATTAAACGGTCCATGATGTCTCCAGGAACCAGAACACTTGGACTGCTGTTCTCATGAGGGTCTGTAAGGGCCCTGGCCAGCCCTACTCCTGTAAATGAAGGGCTTGCTCTCAGAAAGGTGTTCAGGAGGATGCCCCAGGTCTCTTCTGCTGGGTGTTGGTCTGCAGAAAAACAGGAGAAGCTGCCAGAGTTCCTCAGTTACACTCTGTGCTGGAGATGCTGAGTTTTGGGGTTAGGAGCAGGAGGAAGCAGGGGAGTGCACAGGGAGGGATGGCACAGGGCTGCACATCTGCCCATCCCTGTGCATTCCCAGCCATCTCCTGGTCCCCTCTGCTGTCACTGGATCCACCTCTGCAGCCTGTAATTAGTGCTGTCAGCAGAGCAGTGTAAGCAGCCACTTCAGCATTAATTACTTTAATGAACTTATCAAGGTGGGTTGAGCTACTAAAGCATTTTGTTGTTCCTCTAAATGTTCAAGTCAAAATATTAGACTGCAGAATTGATGGGGGATGATGCAAAGCTGGAGCCTGGCTTTCCTCTTGTCTTAACGTTCAAAATCAGGGTTATTTTAGTTAATTTGATCCTGTAGTCTGTTCTCCTCAAGCAGCATGGCAGGAGAGAGTCAGGAGCCTCTCTGCCCCTTTACTCCTCGGTGTAAGGGGTGCAGTGAGCACAGGGCACTCTGCTCTTCAAGCCCAGAAGATGGATGTCACCATTCCTGCACTGTGACAGCTCAAAGGTGGTCCGTGGCACTCAGGCTCTTGTAGTGTTAAATATGTAATGAAAAACTCCCTGATAAGAGGGATCTGCTGGTGAGGGAGCTTTCAGAAACAAACAGGATGGGATAAAATGGCTCATTAACAGCACTGGGTTTACTACAGAAATAAGCAGAGTTTTCACTGCTGCCAGGAGAATGGTCCTGCTGTTGCTAGTGGCAAAACTTAATGGGGAATTTTAATGGCTGTTAATTATTTTGCAAACTGCCATTTTATTGGGAAATGTGATATACTTTGGCAAACTGAAGCTGTTCTCCACTGGTGCAGAAAGGAAAACTAGAACTCCTCTGAGCTGCCTCTTGCTGCAGAGGCTGGGGGAGGCATTTCACTTGCAATTCTCACGTGGAGACTTGGTCTTTCATCCCAGGATAAGAGTCTTCTCACAGGAGAGAAGTCAACAGATGGTTGGACTTGATGATCTTAAAAGTCTTTTCCAACCTTAGCAATTCTATGATTCTAAGTGGGATATATTGTGCTCTCTCTGCTCCCTGCTGTTGCCTGTACCTCCTTGTTCCCAGCATCAAGGAGCTGTGGCTTCAATATTCAGAGATACTGCTCTCATAAGTGGGGTGCTTTAAACCTATGGAATGGTGTATTTTTTAATTTCGAGGTTTGAATTATGTATGTTGTTAATATATATTACAATAATATATTCATATAACACATAATACATATAATTATGATAAGCTCAGCATGTAAATGCAAAGCAGTGCATTAAAAATAAATCAGTGTATGCACAGAGACTGAAGTTTGTGTCTCACATCAGTGACCTGGCCTGGAGCACTAAGGCAAAGCCCTTTCTGGAGCAGACTTTCAGTTCTTTCCCTCTTTCTGTTAAGTAAAAGGCTCTCAGGCTGCCCTGGTAGAGTCCTGAGCTCAGAGCTCCAGTCTGAGCTGCTGTAGGTTTGGACCCCAAATCTCTCCTTCCTCGAGGGAGCATCCTTGTTGCCCTGCCAGGAAATTGAGAGCTTTTCTCTCTCTGCCCATCACTAATCTGAAGGGGTTTGCTGAGTTCAGGCTGCATTGTGCAGATGAAAGATTGAAGCTGATGGAGGTGGCTTTTGAAAGTGAGGTGAAAAAGGAAATGCTGCCAACCCCATGCTCAGTTCCTTTCTTTTCTGCATCAAAGTGCTGTAAGCTCAGCAGAGGAGAGCTGGCAGCAAAAGCTGTCCTGAGTTCACATGAGGCTGCACTTTGGTGTCTGTGCACAGGGCAGGGATGGGTGAAGACAGCCTGTTGGGCTTTTTTTGCCTTACTATGGTCTGAATGACCTGTCAGGCTCTGGGGCTGCCTCCCCGTGGGCCTCCCAGCAGTCACAGAGCTGTATTGCATCACCCTGCCTGGGAACGCTCATCTTCTTGAAGTGGTGGCTAGCAGAAATCATGTGGAGCTTGTGGCAGAAGTTGTTTGAGAGAGTTTTCAACTTTGTGTGATGGAACAGATGAAATAATTATTAAATCAAGGTAATCTGTGTGCTCAGCACTCACAGTCAGGTTACAGACCAAGCCAGGTTGTATGACTGTGTGCCTCTTTGTTTTAACCAAATTTGAAGGACTTTTTTTGCAGTCTCTGTCTCATTTATTGTAAGCACCACTGTAGCTGTGAAAAACCTGCATTTCTGCCAAGCTCAGGGGGTAACTTTTGATTCCACTCTCACCTGTATGAGCTGGTTTCCATGCAGTGCTGAAGACCTCTGGTGATGACATTCACAGATAAAAGTTGACTTCTCTGACAAGAGTTTGTTGGTACCTGAGGGATACTGGACTTTGGGGATTGCTTTTGGGTTGGAGGTGTTTGACCTGGAGAGCAAATTTGAGTGCACTGGTTTGTTAATATGAAGAATAAATTGTGGGCTGTGTGATTTGCCTGTGTGACAGGTGCTGAAATGAATGTTGAAAGAGCAGTGGTTGGAAAGTCTGGAGGAATAGTGAGATTTGATCAGCTCTTAAAAATTGCAAACTTCTGGGACTTGGGCATGTGAGAGTAGGGATAAAAACTTGCTGTTAGCACTGAGGCTTTGGCTGCTTTGTCCAACTGCTCTTGGTTGAACAACAGAAAGGATGGGGGAGAGCAGAGTTTTCCTGTGCTGAAAGGGCAGAGCTGGGACCTGGGCTCAAGGGCAGTGTCACAGCTGTGCCATGGACTGTCACTGTGACCTTGGCAAAGAAAGGTCCCTGAGCCTCCAGAGCCTTGGTCTAACTTGGGTTGAGATGTCACAGCTGTAAAACGAGGCAGAAATGGATTGGAAAATCCCAGGAGATAGGATTTTATCCTATCCTGGATCCCTGGAGCTCACTCCACTAATGGCAGCTGCACTTTGGGAGATCCCTGGATGGAAGATGCTGTTGAAATTCAAATCTCTGAAATGTGTAAAATTTCCTGCTGAATAATTACAGGTTGCAAAAGCAAAAGGGTTGCTAAGGATTGCCAGTGCTTCTCTGATGAAGTTCAGGTTGCTGCTAAACTTGCATGAAAGTTTTTTCTGTAAGGTTTGTGTTTTAAACTGAAACCATATTGTGACTGTATCTGATATTAAAAAAGGGGCTGTGGGGGTGATGTTCTGCTTTTCCAGACATTTCCCTTCCCGCACTGCACAGCAGCAGCACAGCATTTCCAGTTAGAAACCCTGCTGAGGAGCAGAGGGTGAGGCTTTAGCAGGTTACTCTTTAACTGCTGGCGTGTCCCTGGTGCTGTCCCAGGTGGGTAATGGTGTGAGGCACAGGGGGCTGGCAGCTGTGGCACTGTCACACAGAGCCTGCTCCCGGCACGTGTCCTGGCACGGCTCACACCACAGCCTGCTGGCACCCTGGGCCAGCCCTGCAGCCACCCCTGGGAGCAGGCTGAAGGGCCTGGCCTGGAGCAGATCCTGACCTGGATCAGATCCTGACCTGGATCCACAGCTCTGAACGATCTCCATCCCCAGTGTGCTCATCCTAAACCAGAGACAAATTTGGAGGTGGGGAGAAAAAAAGCCCAATAAGCAGTGTTGATCGAGGTCAGAGTGGAGAAGGCACTGGGACAGCCAGAGCAGATGGAGAGAACAGAGCAGGGTGTGGTTAGAGAAGCAGGACACAGGACAGGAGTCTCTGAAGTGGGGCAGAGGAGGAGAGCCCAGTCTGCCACGAGCTCCTGGGATGTGGTGAGCAGGCTGTCACTGCAGGGAATCGTTCAGTATGAACTCAGGGCAGCTTGAAAAGCAGATCTGTGTTTCCCCACCCTCCACCACGACCTCTTTTCCGTTTCTCTAAGTAGAAGGTTTCCTGTTTTATAATTGAAACTCTTAAAAACATTCATGTGGTTCAGGTCACCATACAGCTGCTTAGCTGGGGCCATAGGATGCCTGAAACATGAGCTGGGGCAGAGGCTGTTGGCTCTGGAACCTAAGAGCACTTTCAAATGGCAGTAGGGACTATTTCCTGCTACCCAGAGCACACCAGAGTATCCTCTTGCAAATCCTGGCAGTCTGGCTGTGTGTGGAGGTTGGAGGGGGCATTTGCAATTCTGCTCCTCTGATCACCTGTTGGGTTATTGTGTTAATGTAGCTGGGGAAGCTCTGCTTGGACTCAGACAGCTGCAGAAGTTTCCCTCCTGACACCATTGCTCCCTTTTATCTAAACACTTTCTCAGGCTGTCATTTCTATTAAAGGCAATTAATCTTTATGATGCATTTTGTTTTTTGGCACCCTGAAAGATTTAATTTCTAATAAGCTTAGTACAGACAGGTGCTGAGTGCTCCATGTCTCAGTAGATGGATTTTGGTCCAACAGATCAAAAAGTTGTTTTGAACACGTGTACAAGTGAGATCCTCTGTGCTGCTCAGATAAAAGGCACATGTGTTGATTTTGTGTTGTCTGGATGGATTTGTGTGTGCTGTCATGACTTCCAAGAAGTGCTCTTTGTAGGAAGAAAGCTGGAAGTAGCCAGAGGAGTAGGAGAACAGGAGATCCTGGCTGAGTTACTGACTCTGTAGGTGTCCTCTGCCTGAAACACAAAGAAAAATGAGATGTTTTGCTCACCTGCTTGGGCCCACCAAACCCAAAATTTCAGGTGTGAACTCAGGGGGTGGGGGATGCAGGTGCCCCTGGAGCTGCTGCTGGAGAATGTGGCTGTCCATCATCCCCCACTTTGTGTTGTTCCCAGCTCAGGCCACAGCAGGACCATTCCCTCTGTGAACTCTCGCACCCTACGGTCCAGCACTGCTCTGGTGCCAAGCTCCTGAGTCATCCTTTGGGAAACTTAGCCTTGGGTTGCTTGGGCCATGCCTCCCAAAGTCTGAGTCAATATATTTTTTTTAGTACTCTTTAAATCAGGACCGTTCAAATAACTGCTGTGAAATGCCTCGTAAAGAGAGAAGAGGCTCTGTGGCAGCCCAGGTGTTTCTGTCACAGTGATATTGGGGAATCTGCTTTCCTGGCTCCCTGCCCACAGCAATCCTGCTGAAGGCAGCTGAGCCCAAAGGTTATATAAAACACACTCATCCCTTTCAAATCCCATCATCTGTTTAAAAACCATCCCAAAGTGATTTATTTATTCTTCCAGTACCAGATGAAAAATGGGAAACCAGGGAAGTAATCTTTGACTTTAATTTTATGTACTTAACATTTCCAGTGAGGACCAATTTCACTGTTAGTCTGACATGAGAAGAGGATCAGGATTCTTTTGAACATGACACTACATCCTTAGAAAGGTGTGTCAGATGGCAGCATCCTCTAATTTTTTTTTTCCCAACTGAAATAAATTTGGCTTTGTTTCTGCTATGCCGTTCAAGCACTGTGGCTTGCAGATGGGTAACTTGCACATTTCCTTATCCCTGTAATCCAGGTGGATGGCAGCCATTAAAGAAAGATGCTTTATCATCACTAGCACTAAGTGGATTATCAGAGCTTAAAGTCCTGCACAGAACAAGAAAAAATGTGGGATGCAGAAGGGTGTGGGGGCCAGGCTGTGGCTTGTCCATCCAGGAAGCAGCTGTAGGAGATGGTCCCTTTGTAGCATTGCTCGTGGTGCTGTGGTGCTGCAGTGGAGGATAAGGATCAAAACACAGAGCAAAAATGGATTGAAATATGCACAAACAGGGGGAGAAAGAACTGGACTCTATGCATTAAATAAATGTATGACTTGTTGACTTGCTGCCAGAATGAAACTGGAATAAGCCAGTCCCCCAGCCCTGCAGGAGGAGCCTGCTGTGAAAAACACACTCCTCAGGGCTGAGGAGGGCTGAGCCCTCCTAAGGAGGAAGCATCAAAGTCAGAAATAGATTTTCCTTGAGGGAAGCAGCACCTGGGCTGAGCGTGGCTGCGTGCAGTGTCCCTGCCCTGGGAATGTGGCACAAGGCAGATGGGGCTCTGCTGGCCTCTCTCCAGACTTCCCAGGTTTTGTGGGTGTATCAGAAGCAATGTGTGTGCCTGGCTATCAACTGGGTGGGAAGTGTTTAACAAGCTTTGAACCTTCCCGAGAAAGCTCAGTGATCAATCAGGATGGGATGTCTCGGTCTCAGCAGGCAAACTGGGCCATATTTATTTTTAGGTGTACTATGTGTTTGAGGCTGTCTGAGTGCAGCATTTCGCTTTCTGTGGGGTTTTTCTGTCTTTCAAAAAGCTTTAGGGAGCTGTGGAGTTTATCAATGGACCAGCATGGGCTATCAGTTGTACATTTCAGGGAGTGGAGGATAAGGCTGAGTGAGTTCATCCTGTTATTGCTCAGAGTTTAGATATGCTGTAAAATGTGAATATCATTGTATGCTGGGCTAGGAAGCTGGCAGAGCACTCACAGCTTCAGTGCTGTTTTCCTGGCATTGTTTCTCCTGTGTAATAAATATCCCTGCAAAACCACAGCAGTAAACATGCAGCTTTGAAGTAGCTGAGCCCATCCTCAGTCCCATGCCTGGCAGGCTGGGATCAGTCTTTGCAGACATTTGCCAACACCCCTGCGTGTATGTCACTACAAATAATGCTGGAAGGAGCTTCTTCTGCTACACTGGGTCTCTGACTAAATCCACATTTGGGTGAAAGGGACTTGGAGCAGTGTGTAAAAATGTTTTATTAACCCAAGTGAAACTTCATTTTATGCAGTGAAATCATGTGTGAACATACAGAAATTATTGTACTGTCATAGAGACCTCACCTTTTAAAAGTGGCCTGACAGTGCCTGGTTCACCAAAAGGTGAACTTGAAGAGTTTAGCTGATTTCAAAGAGAAATTGTTGAGTAAAAAAGATTGAGACACACCTGGATTTTTAAAGAGTAACAGCCTGTGTGTGTATGTACACTTGGAGCACACAGGTAAGCCTGCTTGCCAGTACAGGCAGTTTGCCATTATGTATTTTTGGGAGGTATCAGGACCTCCTATCAGGAAGGTGTCTGTTGGGTTTTTTTATCTCTCCATGGTATCCATATCAGTTCCAGTTGGCTTTTTCTCTTAGGAGTTTTTAATGCTTGAGGTATGCAAGTGCTTGCTATAGATGGGAGTGTAACAGTATCCAGGATTTTATGGTGTAGCTTATTGACTTAGGGGAAACTGCACTAACAAAGGCTTTTTTTTTTTTTTTCTTCATCTGGTTTAGGAGCTTTTCTGGAAAAGCTGCTTCTAGTGTGAACTCAGTGGGAAGTAAGACTAATAAAAAATGATAGGACTGTAACATCTCTTCAGGCGGGAGAGTCGACTGCCCCATGTTGAATTCTCCTTAGGACCTTTGCAGTGTTGTTTTTGCCTTCCCCCTGCTTTTTAGTTTTTGGGGAGAATAAGTGAGGCTGGGAGGACAAGGAGCTCCTGAGAAGTGGTTTGCTGTGTTTGGGGAGGAGAATCTTTCTAAGGCTGCCCCAGGACATATCATGGAGGGCGGCTTAAAACCGAGGCTGTATTTTCACAGCTGTTGTGAGAGCTTTTTCCATTTAATACAGCACAGATGTGAATGATAAAATAGAAATTGAAGATTAATGTACACCATCTCAGTGTGTGAGAGGTTCAATTATAGGCAGAGCAAGGAGAATAATGGAAAATACATTTGAGCGATCGCTCAGTTAATATAATTTGCAATGAATTATTCACAACAATTTGTTCACCCAGCTCTTATTGTGATCATTTTCATTCCTTCATTTGCTCTGCATTTGGAACTGCTTCCCACAACTCCTGCTCAGCACGTAATGAAGAATCTCCACGCACCCAGCCCCTGCTCCCCACCTGCCTCCGCCTACGTGCAGCGCGCAGATTTGACAGAGCTCAGCATTTTTGGCACTGAGCTCTCTAAGAAGTTAATCGTGGTGTTAGTGTGGAGCTGTGGAGCCTGATGCTGCTGAGCACGCTGATGTGACCCCAAAGAGCCCCTTCTGTCGGGCTCAGGGGCTCACAGAGGGCTCATTGCCTCGCTGTTCCACGAGCAGATGGGGGGATTGTCCGCAGCGGAGGCTGAGGCTTGAGCCGACAGAAGGAGCTCAGCCGCTGCTGGGTGATTAATCTGTGTCCTTGGGAGCTGAAGTGTTTGCTTCCTACCTGTGCAGCATCACTCATGCCTGGAGGTGGGGGAGAAGGTGTTGGGCTCTGCAGAGAAGCGTGTGACACCGGCAGGGCTTGAGGAGAGAAGCATTTTGCAGGCCCAGGTCCCTGTAACCTATGTTGTGTGTGAAGCAGCGGAGCAGGGCGGTGGCACCTGCCTCAGGTGAGGGCCCAGCTTCCAGCGCTGCAAAGCATCACAGATGTGACCCCCCTTTCCTATTCTTAGGGCACTGGATAACCCACAAATGCACATTTTCTCCCAAAGTTTATCAGAAAGGAGGACTTGTTCTTCCTGGCTGCTTGGGAAGGGCTGTTCCTGGTGTCCATGTCCTCCCTCCATGTGCCTCTGCAGCTCACAGGGAGAGGAGGTGATGAAGCTGCTCTTTGCCACCCCATGCCCTGCTGGTGGGCTGCTGGGTGGGAATGGGGCTGTGCTCTGCTGGGATTTTGGGCTGCTGGGTGGGAATGGGGCTGTGCTCTGCTGGGATCCTGGGCTGCTGGGCAGGAATGAGGGCTCCTTACTGCCTGACCTGTGCTCCCCTGCCAAGCCTGAAGTGCAGTCTCCAGTTTAGGACTGACAGAAAGCAGCCTGATCTCTTCTTTGTGCCTTGTTTGCCTGGACTCAGTGGTACCACATCCACACCCAGCTTCATTATCTGACTCTTCTGAGCCCTTTTCTGGTGTCTCGTGGCTGTCAGTCTTGAGTGTGTTGGGAGATACTGGGAAATAAGGTGAGCTTGTCCTGAGGGCAGAAGGGAGCCAAGGGGAGGTGCACTGGGAACATGAGGGCTGCTGCAGGGGTTACTGAAGAGTTCAAAGCTTCTTTAGGCTAAGATTAAAACTTCTCTGAATCTTAACCCTTCAGGGGCTCTTACAAGCTCTGTCAAGCCGTGATCACAGTGCCTTTGACACAAAACCCTGTAACAAGCTGGGATTTATGCTGCCACTTCTTCCCACGGAGAGACAGCACTTACAAGGTTAATTTGCCAGCATCTACTTGTCCAAATCTCCATAATCAGGCAAAACATGATTATGGAGCTGCGTGTCATTAGTACACAATGGCACTTAACTGACTGAGATTGAATTAAAACCCTAATAGCAGAGCATCCAACATAAATAAGAGACAAGCAGACCCGCTGGTGGATGACTGTCTATCACTCAGCTTGGATTAGGAGAGCAAGAGCTCAGGACTGGCCAGAAACAGTAGAAGCAGAGTCATTAAATTGGATATACTGGCTGAGGTTCAGTGCTCTTATTACTGTTAAGCATGCAAGTGTTGGGGCTGTGAGTCCAGTGTAGGCGTGGGCTTCCTGCACTGGCCTTTGAGCTGGAAAAAAACCAGAGGCTCTGGATTCACTGTGGTGCTGGATGAGTTTTGTCTTTGCTGTATTCTGCTTTTTTGCAGCAATTTCATCGAGCAGGTGTCAATGCCTTGAAATTATTTCCAGCAAAAGTAAATCCAAGCATTCATTTTGAGTTGAGTGAAACAACTCTGTGATGTGTTTTATTTCACTTCTGTCTGGTTTTGCCTTCCTTTGTGATAACGTCAGAGCAGAGGTTTCCAATCAAAATTTCACTTTGCTTTCAGTTTGCCTTTCTTACAAGTGTGTTCTCCAGATCTTTTAAACAAAGCCTCATAAATCATTGCTGATGTCATGGTGGGTGTGTTTTCCATGTTCTGTTTTGCGTGCCAGAAGTGCTCTGTCCCCAGGGACAGCCCTGCAGATGGTTTTCCCTGTGGATGCGCTGGGGAAAGAGCTCCCTCTGACAGCAGGACAGGGATCAGAGGCTGCAGGATGCTTTGGAGTGAGCAGCCTTGCAGTGTTTTTGATTGCCAACTCTGAGGATGGTTATTGCCCTTTTAGCTCTGTCAGTGTTCCTTATTGTGCAGCACTGGTTTCACTCAGTGCTTGCGTGCCTGCCATCAAATAAGATGTGACGTGAATATCTGTTGCTGCTCTGGCCCTGGGGAGATGATTATGAACCTCTGGCTTGTGCTTGTGCTGTCAGTGACATTTGAGGTAGGAAAAGCATTAGGTAGTGAAATCTCTGGAGAAAAAACAGGGAATGAGCAAGAAAACAGCAGAAAATGGGCGTGGATCATCAAGACCTGTCAGCAGTGTTGAATTTGAAGAGTTTCTGGTGTTGCTATTAATTTATGCCCTCTGCCAACCTTGTTGCTATTGCCCTGTGCAGGTCTTTCAACTTGGGCCTAATGACTTTTCATGTGTTTCAGAAATTTGCATTTTAATGGAATAAATGTTACCCTTTCCCCCCAAAGCAGTGATTAAAAACTAAAGCCTCTGGGAAGCTTTCTCCAAACACCCAGGAGCTCAAGTGAAGTGTCCAAAGCAACCCTGGTGTATTTAGATGTGGCAGGGCCCTGAATGTATGGTTTCTCATCATGGGCAGATTACTTCTTGAGGCAAGGTCTCATCCCTCTCATGGTGGGAGGGATCTCTCTCATGGTTGTCACTCGGGACCCCAAAATCCCCTTTGGGCTCTCCTGGGCCACAGAGTGCAGAGGTTGCACTCAGGCATTGTGAAACACATGGCAAAAATGGAGACTGTTCCAGCACAATTGAATGAAAATTTTAACTGTATTAAGAATCTCCTTTGGAAGAAGTTGGGGGAATATTGTGTGCTGGTGCTCTCTGCTGGATAAAGCCAGGAAGGCTCTGTTCTCACTGCGGTGACAAAGCAGTGCTGGGCTTGTGGCTCCCACAGCTCTGCCCACACTGATGGTGAGAATTGCCTTGCCTTGAGCTGTCCAGGCTGGCTGAGAGCATGGGATGTGGCAGGCTGGCTGCTCTGACTCTGCTCTGTCCTTGCCTTGCAGTGTGTTACTTGCTGAAGAGCAACATCAGCCCCGACCTGTGCAATGAGGATGGATTAACTGCGCTGCATCAGGTGAGGCAGCTCACACTCCCTGTGTCTTCCTGCTGCCCCTGAGCCCACCTGTCCAGCTTAAACAGGGACACCTCTTAGATTTCTTCTTTTTTCCTTAGTTAAAGCAGTGACACTTCACTGTGTTGTGCTGATGATCTGGTTTCTTGGGGAGCAAACTGAGATCAAATCCTTTCCTTGCTGTATCCCAGACTTTATCCAGTGATAATAAGAGCTCAGGAGTCAGGGCTGGACTTCACATGTGAACAGCATTTCCCCCACCCTTTAATTTTTGTAGGACTGGGCTCTAACTCTTACAGCAGATTAACTCAAATTTAGAGACCTTGGCAATCCATGAGTTTGGATGATGCACAAGATGCTTGAAGAATCCACTGCTGCTCCTTGTAGGCTCAGGGACTGCCAGAGTCTGTATGACATGGCAGTAGCTGATCACCAGTGAAATACAGACATGCTGGAGTGTGTGTAGGTCTGTGGCCTTCCCTGGAGCCTCTGTGCTGTTTGCACAAGGGTTTTTCTATTCTTTCTCAGGCACGTGGGACTGGCCGTGCCTGGCAGCTGCCGCCTCCGCCGCCTCAAACAACAGTGGCGTGGTTGTCACACGAGCACTCAGGGTTTTCTGGCCATAACTCCCTGCTCTGAATGCACCCATTGACTTGGGATTTTGGATTCTTTTGCCAGTCGCCTGCTCTCTTCAAAGCTGGATGAATGTTTGTTTAAAAATGCAAACTGGCTCCTGGAAGAACAAAAGGTCCCCACCACCATCACCTCTCCAAAGAGATGTTATCCTGCATTCAGAGAAACACTGAACAACCTCCTTTCTTTCCCAGCCAGGTTCTAAAGCCTGGAGAATCCCACCTTGCCCACTGAGAGGTTGTAAAGGTGCATTTGGGAGTTATGGTGGGAGCTTTGTATCCACTGGAATTAACTGAATCCCTGAGCACAGAGAAGCCCCTCAGTGGGCACATTAGCATTCCTTCCAGTGAATGTGACTTCCTTCCACTTCCCTGATAACTTGGCCGTGTGACAGGCATGGCTTTAACCCCACTTCCATGTACAAATACTGAATAAAATAGAAATACCTGAAAGGTCCTTGTCACTCAGCTGCTGAAATGCTTGTGGTGTGTTGGAATTCAGCCCCATTATCAGGCTGTACTGTGTGCTGAAACTCTGTGGGTCTGCAGCAATGCACAGACCACAAGCAGGCTTCTTGCACAGGAATAAATCTTATTTTAATGTCTTTATCACGTGCACATTCATGTCTAGAGGTGAACAAGAGGTGGATCAAAGAGCAAATTCCACCTTCACCAAAGGAAAGAGGTTGAGGCCCTTCTGGCCTGCTGAGCTATACTCTAAATGCAGGAAGTGAAAAGTGCCCTGCAAAGTACCTCATAATTCTGGGATTCCATTTTGTGCCTCTCCAGATAACTGTGGTAGGTAGCATGAACTCCTGAGAAGGCTTTTGCTCATCACATGCCAGTGTGTGGGCTTTTCCCTAAGAAAAGGGAATGTCAGCTTGTCAGCTCATCCCTTGGTATGTGGTTATACTGGTTACATAGAATTTCTCTGTGTTTGCTCTTGAATATGGAAGACACAGAGGAATAGAAGCTGTGTTTGCTGTTATTCCCTGCTGGTTCTGCCCTGGAAAACCCCAGTGACCCTTTGGTCTGTCCAGTGTAGGTGCTCTGCCTTTTTGACCTGCTGGTGCTCAATTTGCTGTTAAACTCTGCTGGGGCTGCTCCTTGCCAAGCAGTGCAGGATAAAGTAGGTCCCCATGTCCAGGTTCCCTTTATTATTCTGCAGCTGAGCAGGGATGAACCCTCATTTTCCCAAAGTTTAATAAAACCCCGATCTGTCTGCATTTCTTCCTCCCCAGTGCTGCATAGACAACTATGAGGACATAGTCAAGCTCCTCCTCAGCCACGGGGCCAACGTCAATGCCAAGGACAATGAGCTGTGGACTCCACTGCATGCAGCAGCCACGTGTGGTCACATCAACCTGGTGAAGGTCCTCATCCAGCAGTAGGTGTCCCTTTGTGTCTCTCCTTTCTGCAGGTCTGATTCTACCCACAGCTTCTGTGGATGGAAACTGTGACTGCTTAGTACCTTGGGAGATTGCAGCAGTGGTGATTATTCCCTGCTTTCAGACTGCATTTCGCTTGCTTCCTGCCTGGGGGAGAAGGGGGTGAAGGAGGAAGAGCAGAAAGGCTGAGGAGACAATAAAACCCTAGATGACTAGGCTCAGTTTCTTGGAGCTTCTGGAGACTGGGGCAAAATTTACCCCTTTTTGCCTGTGTCCTGGTGTGTCTGTGTGTGCCTGTGGAACTGTGGTCGCTGGGGGCGTAGAAGCAGGAGCAGCCAGCAGGATCCACCCTCGAGCTCCTAAACACACTTCAGATATTCCAGCCCCGGTCAGGCAGACACTAGTGCAGGAGGCAGCAGTGTGTGTGTGTAACTCTGACACCTGGGTCAACTCTGTGACCTGTTTCACTACGTCTTAATTAGTGATCAGCAAATTTCCTACAGTGTTTGATCCCCAGTGGTGACACGGGGTGCTTGACCAAGTCCCTAAAGCTCAAGTCTTTCTGGACTTGCCAGCAAGGAGGAGGAAACCAGGTTGTTTGAACGGTTTCATGAGCACCTGTGGTGAATTCTGCCTGGAGCAGATAGCTGTGCCTGTGTCCGGAACCCTCTCCTCCCTTTCCCAGAGTGCTGGAGCTTTGGGAGTGTTAACCTGCTGCCTGCACAGCCCTGCCTGCTGCTTCTTCCTCAGGGAGACTTCTCCCTGTGGTGCTGTCATCTGGGAGATGAGCACTGAAAACTTTGACTGCATAATGAAGGAGAGGATTCAGTCAAGCATCCCTTGGAGGATGTTCCCACTTGGGTTGGGAAATTTTTGGTTGAGGGTTATAAAAATGGAGCGGATGTGGAACACAGGGCATTACTGACTCAGGAAGGAGGTACAGTGTGCTGCCTTTCATCCAGTTCTGGAATTAATCTTCTCCATTGACAGCTCCACAGCTTTGCTTCAAGTCTTTCTTATCTCATGGGTACCTCGGGCATTTGGGCAACTATCAAATCCCAGCTGGTTTTTCCTAAGCATTTATCCCAGTGTTTGGCACTGTCTGCTCTAGGATGTAACTCAGTTTTCCCCTTGCAGTGGAGCAGACCTGTTGGCAGTCAATGCAGATGGCAACATGCCATATGACCTCTGTGAAGATGAGCCAACCCTGGATGTCATTGAGACTTGCATGGCCTATCAAGGTAAGGAGGTTGAGTTTATGTAAAATGCAGAAATGGGTCAATGTGGTACTAAAAATTACCCTGTTTCTCAGTTCTTGATTTGCCTCTGGAGAAAAGCAGAGAGCTGCTCCTGGCATAATTTCTTAGGATCTGATTGTGTCTGGTTATTCTGGTTCCTAAAGATCATGAGGGTGAAAGATGTGGGGTCATATCAGCCAGGATCCTGTGTCTTATTTTACTCAGCCAGTGGAGAGTTTTACTCAGCCTTTCCAACTGTCCTCTTTCTAACTGGAATTTTACCAGGGATTACCCAGGAAAGGATCAATGAGATGCGAGCTGCTCCAGAGCAGGTCATGATCTGTGACATTCATGACATACTTGCAACTGGACAGGACCTGAACAGGACTGATGCCCAAGGTGCTACGCTGGTGAGTGAAACTGCAGCGCTTCAGTTTTGCTTTCCTTCAGCCCAGAGGTGATGAAACCTGCCCTGGAGCAGGAGTTATACAAAATGAACAGGTGCAAGTCACTGAGAGGAGAAATCCCACAGAATGTAACACATCTGCTGACCTGCAGGGAACTGGGCCTGGAAGACTTCCCAGTAACCTCTTGCTTCTCGTGGACTGGTTGGAGTCCTGTGGAGATGTGAGAGCCCTCTGGTTTTCACAGGAGCAGGATGCAGTGCTGAGGACCCTGGGGACTTCCTGCCTGCTTCTGCTTTCTGTGGGATCTGGCTCACACAGGGTGTGTTTTTCACACTGGGTGACACCTGCCCCTGGGCAGAGGTGGGCACCCAGGACAAGTGTACAGCACGGAGCAAGCTGGCACCTGATTTGTCTGGGCAGGGACTGAGAAGGCTGAACAGTCCTGGTTCTTTTCACCCCACAAATGTGTCTCCTAAATCGTGTCTTAGAGCAGTCCCAGCTTAGGGAAAGTTCAGTAATGAGGTCGTATGTGTTGGGAATTTCATACCACCATGGTCATTGAATGCTTGGGTCCAGACTGAACTGATATACAGGCACGTGGTTCATGTGTTTGAGGGCCAGGCCATGGCAGTGCAGTCCAGTTTCTTTATCTAAATGTCACCTTTAGCATATACCAGAAATGTAAGAGGAGGGCAGGCTCCCTTGGATGATCAAAGTGTTTATTGCAGCCTATTTTTAACACATTTTTCCCTTTAACAAGGATTATATACATACATTTAAGCAGACTTCTTGGCTCCCCCTTTTGTATCACCCCCAACTGATTCCCTATTAATTCATGTGGCCTCTAGAAAGTGGCATAACATTTATGTAGAAATTAATTGAGTTGCCAGAAAACATCAGAATTTATTTCCAGATGAAGTTTTAACTCCATGTGGTGGCATCCTCATGAAAATAGTTTTGAAAAGAAGCTTTTGAACAACTGAAGTAGGAGGAGCTCTGAGTGGAGTTAATACCTTCAGAGCAGTGCATGGGTCAATGTTTTGCTCAGAGATGCAACAGCAGACTGCAATTATGAAAATCTTCAGAGACATGAAGTTGGGCGACTAAAAGAGACCATTATTGATTGTCTCCAAAGTGGTGTCTGTAGCTGGATGTCAAGATCTGAAAAATCATATTCCCTTAAGTTAAAGTAGCCAAGATTTAAAATGTTTTTGACTTTCAAATGGTGAAAACAATTATAGTGCGATTGGAAGTGCAATTGCACAGAGAGAATCCTGACTAAAGCAGGCTGTAAATTTGACTCAAAAAAAATCACATCCACAGCACTTTAGTGGGGAAGAGGAATGTTCTCTTGGCATGAGGAATGCAGAACTTGCAGTGGATGATGTTCTTCATTTCAGACTCGTGTTTTGATGGTGCTTTCCCTACAGATTGGGAAGCACTTAGAAGCCCTTGATTTAAAATGTGAATACATTATTTTTCTCATCCATATATCTGAGTTATTCTAAGAAGTGTTAAGCAATTTGCTCTCCAAACACAATTACATGCAGGCAATACTGAGCTTTAGTAACAGGAACAACCTGCTTTTGACCTGGTGCCATCTGCCCAGTGTGAAATGTGCTGCCTGCCCAGCTCTAGGCTCAAACATTAGCCAAGAAAATCCTCTGAAACTCAGGGTATGAAACCATTTGTGGTCCTTGCAGGGGGCTCATGCTCTGTTCCTTATCTCCTAGCTGCATATAGCTGCAGCCAATGGCTATCTGCATGCAGCTGAAGTGCTTCTTGACCAGGGGGCAAGCCTGGATGTTAAGGACTGGGATGGCTGGGAACCTCTGCATGCTGCTGCCTTCTGGGGACAGGTAAGGATTTCGCTGTGACTTGTGTGAGGGTGGCATTTCTTTCTGCCCGGACAAACTGTGGAGTACTCTGCAAATGGAATAAATCTGTCCTGGGGCTGGGCTCTCTGGACAGCAGCAGAGGAGATCCCATGGGCTCCAAAAAGAACTGGTTGCTGAGAAATTTCAGGCAGAACATGCCTGTGCATGTGGATGGTGGGAACAGGGTTTAACATCACACACATACCAGTTATTTGAGGAGAGCTGAACTTGTGTGCCATTGCCTCTCATCTTATTCCAACCTTTCAGCTTTAGGGAGGAAAGCCTGAATTGCCTAAAACCCCTCTATCAACTTGGCTTTCTTTGCATTCTTTAGATGCAGATGGCTGAATTGCTGGTGTCCCATGGGGCTAGTTTGAGTGCCAGGACGTCTTTGGATGAGATGCCAATAGGTGAGTTTATGAAGCTTAAAGAAAGAAATGGCTAAGAAATGTCTGGAGTCCTGGCGTGGTGCTTTCAGAAGCATTAACATAATTTTTTAGGTATCTTTTTAGAGTCAAAGTTGAAGTTTCTTTAACTGGGATGGAAGTTTTGAAGCACCTACTTTACTACAGAAAATGCTTCTTTCTGCTCATAAAAAGAAGGAAGAAGGCATTTCCCAAGCACCAAGTCTTCCTGCTGTGTGTTTCCTGTGTTATCCCTCATGCTTGGGAGCCTCCCTGCTGTTGTGTACACCCCTAAGACCTGGGTGTCTAACTAGGAAGGCACAATTAGTAACGTGGTGTTAATGAGAACTGTGTGACAAAGGGCCTGCTCTGTGTGTGCCATAGATCTGTGCGAAGAGGAGGAATTCAAAGTACTGCTCCTGGAGCTGAAACACAAACACGATGTGATCATGAAGTCTCAGATGAGGCACAAATCCTCCCTGAGCCGCAGGACCTCCAGCACGGGCAGCCGGGGGTGAGTTGTGCTGTTCCCTGCAGGGCACTGGGGCCTGGCCTGGCCACCCAGCTGTGCCTGCAGAGCACCCTGAGCTCAGTGAGAACAGCCCATCTGTCCTCTCTGAATGAGCTCATGAAAGGCAGTAGCTCACTTTGGTTGCTGAAAGCAGAGCTCCTTTGAAGAGTGGCTTTTTCACTAGGAAGAGGTGCTAATTCTTGGGGGGATAATGGTTTTGTGCTGGTGCGGTTTAAGAACTTCCCAGGACCAAATGGTAGGAATTTACCCTGTCAAACCACTGAAACTGGTGTTGGAAAATCAGTGCTTCAAGTGCATTAACTTGAGCTTTTCAGTAGTATGTCACATGGCCAAGATGCATTGCTGAAACACAGTTTGCAGATGTTTTATAAGATGTTTACTAGATGCCAAAGCAGTCCTGCACACCACAAAGCTCCCTAAGCACCCCATGGGCCATTTCCCTCTAGATTTACTCCACTGGTTGCAGGATAGGTCCATAAGGTGACCTGCACGAGCTCTAACACAGATTTGCAGTGTCAGTTTAGAGCTCCTTAAAATTCCTCCCACCTTCAGTATCCACGCCAGTGCCTTCGCTCTGTGTGGGTGCCAGGAAGCTGAACCCACGTTCCATTCCAGAGGGAGAGGCTGTGAAGTGTGAGGAGGAGGAGGTGAGCAGAGCTGCAGGCTAAGAGGAAATGTCATGTCCTGCTCACAGCTTTGATGCCCCTTGTCCCTGTCCCGCAGGAAGGTGGTGAGGAGGGCCAGCCTTTCGGACAGGACAAACCTTTACAGGAAGGAGTGTGAGAAGGAGGCCATGGTGTGGCAGCAACTGGGGGCAGCAGAAGAAGGAAGAAACTCAGTTCTCATTGGAGAAATCGGGGAGACTCGGTCTGACCAGGAGAATACAGACCCTGTAAGGAATCTCTTCTCTTTCACGGGAGTCACTGAGGAGGGCTGGTGGTGCAGGTTCAGTAGCAGTGGGTGGAAGATGACTGAAAAATTTGTAGACCTCATCCACTAGGTGTAAGCAAAAGACTAAATTCTCATTTGTAATAAACTGGGATGTCTCATTGAAGTGGAAAGCCTGCTTTGGATTTACAGCTGCATACATAGTTTTGAGATAAAAATGAACCAGGATGCTCCAAAAAAATAGTGTGTGCCTTTCATTCTAAAGCTCACAAACTGGTAAGCACAAAAGAATTGTAAACTTGCTTTGCAGTTACTTGTTTTCAATTAAGTTACTGTCATGTTCTATAGATAAGCATATTAATTTTTTGTGTGTGTGTGAGGCCTTCTGAGTTAAGGTTCCATGTCCTGTTTGGGAGGCAGTTCCTGGCTGGGGCCCACAGCATTAGTGGGGGGATTCAATGTTTGTGCTGCAGCAGCTGCCTGGTAGAAAGGCTGAGTGTGAGCAGACTGAGGAGGATGTCACAGGGACGTGAACCCTGCTGTGGGGAACGGAGGAAAACGCTCTTTCATGTCTTGTTACAGAATTCAGTGCTGGAGAACTCCTCCCTGCTGCCGGAGCTAGCGAACAAAAGCACGCAGTGTGACACCGAGATCCCGCTGCAGAACGGACTGATGGCATCTGCCAGCCCTTACCAGTACAGCTTTTCCAACGGGGACGTTTGGAGCGTGCACGCCGAGCCCGACAGTCACCCCGGGCACGTGGTGCCCTACGGCAGCCCCGGCCTGCCCGAGGCCCAGCACTTCTGGGGCACCTACAAGGAGCACAACCACCAAACGCTGTCGGAACTGAAGCGGCAGCGAGCTGCAGCCAAACTCCTCCAGCACCCCTTCCTCAGCACGCACTTCAGCACCGGCATGGCAGGAGTTGCTGAGAACGTGGGAGAGGCCAAGTCGCACTTAATCGAATCCAGGACTTCTCCCTACAGCTCCAATGGGACCTCAGTGTATTACACAGTGTCCAGTGGTGATCCACCCCTCTTGAAATTCAAAGCTCCCATGGAGGAAATGGAAGAGAAGGTGCACGGGTGCTGCAGGATTTCCTAGTCCGGTCTGTGTCTCGCCCCAGAGGAAAGGAGCCGTGGGTGGGCTGGTTGGATCTATGGCACTGGCCAGGTTGTTTGCATTCCAGAGGGAGAATTTGGTTATGGACATCCTGACTGTGGCAGCCTCGTTCATCTCGAATTGTACTTTACCCTGCCAATTACTTCCATTGCAGCTGGATGAGTAATGCAGGTGGAGCAAGGCTCTTGGAGAGGAAGGGATGCACATCAATACGATGTCCAAAGAGTCTCCTTAGTCTTGCTCCCTGGGGAAGAAGGCATGGTGTGCTGCCTCCCCATCCTTGGGAAGTCATGAGATGCCTTGGAACAAAGAAAGGATCTGAATTCAAATCTTTGTGTCTGAGCCTCTTGCTGTAAGTCACCGAGCAGCTGGAAGGTGACAGTTCAGACCTGTGTTTTCACTCTTGGGTCATGCACATATCCTGGAGGGGAGGTCAGCCCCCGCGTGAGGTTTGTAAGCGTGGACAGAGCTGTTTTCCACACAGCTGGATCCAGCACTTCCTGGGCCAGAGCAACAAGCAAGCACAGATGCTGCACTTAGGAAGTTTGCAAGGTGTTACCTCCTTGCAGTGACAGCTCACCATCACAAACTGTGCACTGGCTGGGTCCTGTTCTGCTCGTGTCAGCTCGTCACTGCAGACTGCCATCAGGTTTGAAGCAGAACTTTACCTGGAACAGGCTTCACTCAATAGGCTTTAAAACTGATGTTGCAATAAAGGGGCCCTGGCAATAGAATTTTACTGCAATAAAATACTGACAAAGGTCTATATTGGGATAAGTAATTTAAAAAACTTGTTTGTACTATTTAGACTCTTAATTTGTTAAAACTGAAAAGACTTTTGTTGATCTCACTTTCCTATTGATTCTTTGTTTGTTTACTCTGTATGCTCAACACAGATACTGGGGGCAATATGCTTTGTGTTCTGATTTTTTCTGGATTTCCAGAACCACAGGGCTCAGGAGGGACGGGAAGGAAAGGCTTGCCAACACTAACCTAGGAACACCATTAAAGCATTTCTAATCCCGTAGATGTGATGACATTTGCATTAGCCTGCAGTCTTTGGCTGAGAAATAACTTTAACCGCTGCTGCCATAGTTGAGCACTGCAGCAGGACAGGAGATGTTTTGTTCTGTTTTCCAGCTCCCTTGCTGAAGTGTCAGCAGTGGGTAGCAGCTGGCAGAGGAAGGTTTAAATGCCTCTGTGTCTGTGGGAGTTGCCTGACACCATCAGTACTGAACAAAGCCTCTCTGCTGTGGAGCAGCTGCAGCGCCAGCGCTGTGTCCTGGTGTAGCTCATGTGAGCTCTGAGAGCCCACCTGGCAAACACTGGCACGGGGTAACCTGGGGGTTTGGCACTGCCTGTGCAGCGAGTCCAGGCTTTGTGTCCCTGGGGGAGGTGAGAGGGGAGTGTGGGACAGCTCTGAGGACTGGCCACACACTTCAGCTGTATCTAAGAAGTAACTGTAAATCTTTAACTCTGTCACACACCTAACTGTTTGCCTGCATGAATATGTGTCTTCTTGGGCAGCTTAAATTTCAAACTATGAAGACATAAACCTGTTTGGGTCTCTGTAAGCCATCAGTGGATTAAATCCAGCTCATGTAGTTGTGCTTCAGCCAAGCAACAGCAAATGCAGCTTCCACCCATCTTCCTTTTATCTGGCGCCTGTTAGACATCAGTATTCCCCTTCAAATGTGCTCTCCCTCTGTGGGGATCCTCACAGCCTTAACTTTTTTCTAGGCTATAAAAGTTCACTGAGGCTGCCAGTGACTGTTAAGTGCTACCCTCTGTCCCCCATGAAATCCACCCATTTCTGGGGCTGGATGCATTCCCACACAGGGCTCTGGGCTCCCCGAGGCAGCAGACGTGGTGGCTGTGTGTCACCACCACTGCCACGCTATGCAGGAGACACTTTTGGGCCTGTGAGGTACCAGGCTGACCATTTAATGGTTTGATTATATGAAGATAGAATTCTCTTTCCTCACCAGTTTTAGGTGCATATTACAAAGTGGTAGCAGTTGATCTGGTTCACTTAAAACCCTGGTTCTGCTAAAGGCAGTTTGATGCTTTCAGAGAAGTTGGGTTCCCTTCGTTGTTGAAACATGTGCTAATTATAGGACTAGAAAATACTTGTGCTTGACCTTAAGGGATTTTAAAAGTCATTCTCTAGTAGTAAGAGGATGATTTGGTATCTGGAAAGTCTTTACTGCATCTGTGTGAGGTTAACAGTGGATCTTCTGATTACCTTGAGTAAATTATTCTGGGATAACACCAAGCGTGGCCTGGCTATTACAGGGGAGAGGATCTTTCAGGTGCCTCTCTTCTCCCATGGTGGTGAGGTTTGTCTCTCCACATCCATCTTAATGCGATTTCTGAACTCACTCTAACAAATTTTGGTGCCGCTACCTACGAGGTTGTATATGGTGCAAAATTTGGGCCCAGATGTTGCCTTCCCTCCCAGCAGAGGAGGAGTAGGGCCCTTTTCCTTCTCAGAGCAACTTTGTGCTAGCAAGTGTATTGAACCCTGCCTGATTCCAAGGAAATGAAAAGGAGATCACGGAATGCAACAGTGTAAAGCAAGGCTTGCTTTCACTGAGAGCTGTTAATACATTAAAACTGCAGGAAACCAGTCCATTTAGACAAACAGCTTTTTGGCTTCCATTGGTATTTCACATAAGTAAAACTCTGGGAATTCATCATCCTAGCTGTGAAGTCTAGTGGTGTCTGATCAAATGTGATCTATTCTTAATCAGACAGGAGAGATATTAATGGTAAGAGGCAGCAATGAATAAGTCTTGCAGGATGTGTTTCACAGCCCTACCACAGGCTTTGGGCTGAAGTTGTACCAGGGAACAACTGGAAGGCAGTTGAAGAATGGCCTGGAATGGATTCATGCTTCTGTGTGGTGACATTTGGGATATAATGGTCACTGCCTGTGGAGCACTGGCAGAGCTGTTGCTTGTAGGTCTGGGATGAGGGATTCTGTAAGGTGGATAATTAACCTGCTTCTGGTGAACTGTTTTGTGGAGAGAAACAGGATTTTGGGGGAACAAAAACCACATAGATTCTCTTACATGGGCATTGTAGCAGCCTGCCTCTAGGAATAACACTTTTCACTGTAAAATTTAGCAGTGTAACAATAATAGTGGGGGTTTGAGATCTGTGTGTTTTAAAGGCCATCCCAGAGGGAAGCTCTGAGGTACAAAGCGGAGGACACTTGGCTGTTTCATTGGACCCTAATATGGCTAAAAAGCTGTAGGACCTAGAAATCGTGTTGTGACTGGCATATGTTAGTTTATTAGAGGAGCATTTGAGGTTTTTATTATATACTGAATGGTTTTAAGATCAATAAATATCTAATTACAGATTCAAGGCCAGATTAGAGTGCCAGTTGAGTTACCAGTGAGCCAAGTGAGGTTGTAAGTTGTTCATAGAGACTGTGCAAAGATCTGAGAATGTGAATGTACTGACAGGCCTGTTGCAAGCAGAGCTGCACAAGAATAACCCTTCCTTCTCTTCACATTTTCTTGTGTGCTGAATTTATACTGTTTCTAGCAAACTAAGTGGTTGATGAGAGCAGCTTTACATTCCATGTTGAAAGAAATTTGTTAGATGGAGAAAAAGGTGTCTTTCAAAAGAATGTCTGTACTTTAGAGAGCTCAGCAAGGAAACCCCAGCACTGAAATATTAGATAAGGGCTTAAGTCCCATCACTGGGATCTGTTTGAAATCAGACCTGAATCTGTGTTTCACATACTACATGATGCGATTTCAGCCCACCTAATTTCACTTCTTTGGTGCTCCTGAATCTTAAAACCCTCCCAATTTTGGGAAGAACTGACTCTAGCTGGTGTGATTCTGTGCCATGTTGGAGGTGTGGTTGAAGAACCACCTGGATGAGGAACTCCTGCTAGGGAAGGAGAAGAGCATGGCAGGGCAATAGCAATAATGACTCAGTGCAATACTCAGTGGAGGCAGTGAATTCTTGAGTTTATTGAGCAGAGTCTTACTTCATGGGGTTGAAATCTCTGAAAAGCTCCCAAATGGCATTACTTCTCTCTAGTGTCCTTTTTTCTTCAGTCTTGGAGCTCTGATTACCCACATCACCCCTGCTGAAACTCAATCAGTTACCATGGAAAAAGGAATATCCTGAGAAAGCAATAGCACTGGTCTCCAGTGAGCCATGGGTGAACTGTTGTCTGTCTGCTGGAAGGTTTCTCCCTCCACCTGCGTTATTTCTGTGCCTTATACTCGCTAAAGGTAACTCGTCTCTGGAAGGTTTGTGGTGACTATACAGTTCTTGCTGGTCTTTAACTTGGAGACTTTTGCAAGGGGATAACAGTTCAGAGCATACCAGATTATCACATTATTATTTGCTCTTTCGATTTCTCTCATGATTGCCACTTCTCTCTTCCTAAATACACAGAAAGGAAATGCACAGGGGCTTGATTGTATTTTAACAAATCACGTTGACTCCTTTGGTGTGCCAGTTCTCTACAGGCAGAATCCAGAACACGCTTGCAGCAGCAAGGTCTCACCTCTTACACCAGAACACATTTACATTTTTTGTTTTGTTTTGCCCGTGGCTGTGCAACAGAACAGTTCTCCCTGGTTGTTCTCCACCTTTATTCTGTTTTCATGTAGGCCACACTGGTAATGGACTTCTCAGTTCCCTCACACAATTCGAGTACCACTGGGCTCTCTGGGCAACATCCACCATGGCACAATTCTGACCTAGAATATTTTGCTGTATTTCAGCCATGGAAGCTGTAGTAGAGGAGACTGCTGGAGACACCTGTTCCCAAAGCTACACCAATGCAATGATCTCCACCCGCAGCTGGAGGGGAGATACGGGTTTTTAAACAGTGCAGATGCAGCCTTAGTATTGCCACCACTATGTCTTCAGCCTTTAGATTGCAGTGTGAGGTTGCAGCAGTGTGGATAACCCTGGTACAGGCTGCGTGTACAGGACAGTAAGAGATGATGGCAAGCCTTCTGCAATAACTCGTAATTCCATTGATCAGTAGTAAATGATGTACAAATAAAACTTGATGAAATGTATTTTATGTGAAAAAAAATAATGTAAGAAGTGTATATTGTATTAGCAGCTTTGTGTATAAAATGGCATTTTGGCAATCAGAGTCTAATATATTTAAAACTTTTTTTAAAAAAAGGATATTTGATATTGTATGGAATTGACTTTATTGCTACTGTAAGTATGAAGATGGTTTCTTAACATGTTGAAGCAATGCATAAAATCTTAAACTTTATGTAAAACTCATGCCAAAAGCGTGTTTGACAGTATTAGCACCTGACTCAGTGTCTTTAATAGAGAGATTGAATTTTTTAATTTAAAAATTATATTAAATTTCTTTTAATAATACAAAAATGCCACTGATCTTTTTATTATTATTGGTTTAAATTTTGGCACTCTGTTAAATATCTCTGCCTCTGAGCTGTCTACAGCCAGGGGATGTCTAGAAGAGGAAATCTAGGCGGTGGGTGTAACTTTTTGTTTCAAATGCAGAGCTCAGTAAGCGTTTGGACAGTGCTCTCAGGGCCATGGTGGGACATTGTGCTGCCCTGTGCCTGGCCAGAAATTGCACTTGGATGAGTCTTGGGAATCCCTTCCAGCACAGAATATTCTGTGTGAAGCGGCGGCACTTGGAGCTGGAGACAAGCTGGAAAAGCCAAAGCTGAGCCTGCCTGCCGCGCGAGTGTTCAAGGCTTTAGCTCCAGCATTGGTTAGAGCGCATCATTACCAGCGCTCTTCTCAGAGGGGTTTGGTTCTGTCCAGGACAAAAGCTCCGCGATGCCCCTGCTCGGGCGGGGCTCGGGAGGGGCTCGGGCAGGGCAGTCCCAGCCGCGGAGCTCCATTGGAGGCCGGCAGGGCTCGGGCAGGGCGGTCCCAGCCGCGGAGCTCCGTCCCGGTCCCGCCCGGCGGAGGCGGTGCCGCCCTGCCGGAGCCAACGGCGGCGCGGGGCGGGGAAGGCGGCGGCGGCGGCCGCGCTGTTTGGATTCAAACTCTCCGCAAAGCGCTCGCCGGGCTCGGTCCCACGCTCCGGCCATGGCCAACGCGTCGCAGTGTCTGGAGGAGGGCTCGGGGCGCTGGCCGCCGCCGGCCGGGCCGTACAGCGAGGCGCAGCGCCTGGCGCTGGAGGAGCTGGTGGCGGGCGGCCCCGAGGCGCTGCGGGCTTTCCTGCGGCGGGAGCAGCTGCCGCCCTTCCTGTCGGAGCCCGAGGTGCAGGACATCGCTCGGGCCGCGCTGCCGCCCGCCGCGGGCCCGGAGCCGTCGGCCGGCGCCTCGCCGGACGCCTCGTCGCTCACCTACTTCCCCGAGCGCTCGGACCTGGAGCCGCCGGCGCTGGAGCTGGGCTGGCCGGGCTTCGCCAGCGGCGCCTTCCGCGGGCTGACGCGGGTGGAGGCGCATTTCCAGCCCGGCTGCGGGGACAGCATCTACGGCTGCAAGGAGGCGGTGCGGCGGCAGATCCGCTCCGCCCGGCAGGTGAGTGCCCGGCGAGCGCCCCGCTCCCTGCCCTGCGCGGGGCCCCTCTCCCCTGGGTCTGCGAGCACATCAAAAATCGGCACCGCTAAGCGTAGACATGGGACACCGAACACAGCCAAGTGGCTTTAAAACCCTGGTCGAGCAGACAGGATCTCATTGAGGAGTATTAGCTCGAAAATACAGAAAAAGTGGCATTCTCTGTGCCCCATGTGTGAGCCCCCGTTTGCCGGGTGCTCTGGGGGTGATGCGCCAAGAGCTCCCGTCCCGCAGCGCGGCTGCCGTGGCCAGCACAGCCGCTGTATCCAGCTGATCCTGCTTCCACTCGGAGCAAAAGGTCTCCTGTTCAAGATTCCCACTGATGTGCTCTGCCAGACAAGTTCCCTTGCAGAAATGTCCTACCGTTCCTACTGTCCTTTAAAGGGTGTGACACAGAAAAAGCCTCTTCTATAAAAGAAGGTTACCTATAGATGTAACACCATGACTGTATATCCCTTCCTTATCTCACTAATTGCCCCCAAGTGACGTACAGAATGCTTTTGACAGGACTTTTCTCCTACACGAGTGGACGCTTTTGTTCCGATGCACTGTATGGCTTGGAAATCACGTGGCGTAGTAACTTGTAACTGTTCCCTGTAACTCATCGCATTCCCGGAGTTTATAGCCTCCAACTGCAATCCCCAGCCGGGAACCACCCTTCTCCTTAGCAGCCATTCCATTGGCTCAGCTACAGTTTAAATGTGCAGCTTCCTTTTTGGGTGGCCACATGAAGCAACTCCTGTCTCTTTGTGTAACGTGCACGGCACACCCTGAATCAGCAACCCAGCTTAGTCTCCGCTCCCCGCCGAGGGAGTGCGTGAGGATGACACGAACGACAGGCTCCTTGCCAGAAACGGTCACAGAGGAAGCTCTGTTCTCAGACAATCCCTGCAGGTACATGAGGCCAGTCTGGTGACTCGAGTAAACACCATAAAGACGTTTATTCCCCTCAAAAGCTGTCCTTGTTTGTAATACTGTTCCTTGCAGCATCCTGATGAACCCCTTCCTTCACACCGAGCAAGGCAAGCTGCTCCTGCCCCATTTGTGGTTGTGCCTGATCCAGGGAGCGTTTTTTTGGACATAAATGGACATTTTTGACACCCCAAAATTTGCTGAATATCAGATTCTGTGTGATACTTCTCAATCATTTTTGAGTTCCTCAAGTTAATGTGAAGACTGGGAAAACTTCAAGGGCTGCATAATTTCTTCTCTAATTAATGCACTCAAACGCAGTTAGTTCAAGTGACTGCTGCGATCTTGCCCTTGCTATTCTGAATGGAGGAGTAGAGAAAAGGGTTTTCTCTCTTTCCTCTAAACATTTTGGGCGAAACTGTATTTCTTTTTCAGCTGCTCATTCTGGGACTAGAACTCAAACATGCTGAGAATTGAGCTGTCATATGTGTTCCCAAGGATTTAGTGGGAATTGTTTTGTTTTCGGGGGTGGTTTTCTTACTTGTCTGGTCTTGTCTAAAGCATCTTACTGGTTTTTTAATCTTCAACACTTAGACAAGTCATTGGGTGGCAAGGACACACTCAAGAAGCACCAACACAAAGTACCTTTATCTAGAAATACCCATGTGCTTGTGCATGTTGTGTGTCAGAACTCAGCCAAACAGAAGCAGTCCCTTAGGGAGCAGGACAGAGGTGGGAATGCAAAGCTCAGGCTGTTCCTGTGGGAAAGGTTTCCTGTGAGCACAGGCCATGCCACACACAGAGCAGCTGTGTTGCATGCTTATACACCTTGGGTGTGCTGCAGCAGCCTGTATCTGATAAGGGCAGGTGCCAGGTACCCACAGTGGTTGTATTATTGTTCTTTATGCTGGCTTAATAGAAAAGTGGAAAATTCAGTCATAAAGCTGAATCCTTTATGCCTTTGTGTCCCTACACAGAAGTGGTTTTGAAGGGTGAAAACTCTAGCACCAAATCATGTGTGAAGTGGTTCTGAATTAGCTGGAGAAATGGTTCATACATGTGATAATTCTCATCTTAGGATTTGCCTTTTTGAAAGAACTCTTGGGTGAGTGGAGGGATTTCCTGTGAAGGTAAGGGATAGAAAATCAGTAGGACTATACAAACCAGGAAGAGTCTGGAATCAGTTGGGGTTTGTGAGATCTGACAGCAAGGAAGGCGTTTGAGCTCATTCTCTTGTAGCTGCTTGAAACACTGGGAGCACAGGGGTGGAGATGGTTTGTCTGCAGTTCAGATTGTGCTGTGACACCTTCCCCAGTTTGGGCACATTTACAGGGGATTGTGTAGGGAAGGAGGATATGAAAGTGTATGAAAGCAGCAGGCAGAGGAAAAACCTCTTCAGGCCTACGCTTTGCATGCTGGGGCACAATGAATTTACAGGAGTGTTGTGGGAATATAGAAATCTTTTAGAGCTTACCAGGGCCTGTGCAGCAAGACAAGGAAATGTGCATGAGGCCCTGATGATAGCAGCAGGAGAAAATGGCTGGGGGAGGCAGTGGCCCTGTGTAAAATAAATCCCTTGAGTAAGTGTTGTGACTTTCCTTGCAGGTGATTGCCCTTGTGATGGATTCCTTCACAGACATTGAGATCTTCAGTGACCTTCAGGATGCCTACAACAACCGCCAAGTCCCTGTCTACATCCTTCTTGACCAGGACTTTGTGCCCCATTTCTTGGAAATGTGCAACAATTTGGGAGTTTGTCCTGAGCAGGAAAGTGTAAGTACTAAACTGGGGTCAGTGTGGTTTGTTTTTATTTTTGGGGTACAGTTTATGCATATCAAAGAAACCTTTCTATAAAGCATCAGACTGCTTTGAAAGGCTAAAGCAACCTGTCTGTTGGCCATATGTAGGAGCTGCAACCATGATGTGCACCAGCCCCACGTGCTGGGTGCAGGGATCCCTGTCCTGAGGATGCAGCAAACTTCAGGGATTTAATTTTGCAATATTTAAATAGCTTTATTCTTTGGCTCAAGGAACTGCTTGCTAAGGAAAACAGAAACGTGGGAAGCTAAAGGGTGGTACAGCTCTGGTATCATCTGCTTTCTTTCCTAATACTTTATTTTAAAAGGGTTTGGATGATGTGAGCCAAGTGATTTGCTTGGCTGCTGTGAATATAAACAGACATGGCTGTGTTATGGCTTGGCTTGGATGGGCTTATGTTCACTGCAGTAAAAGTTTCTCTGGAGAGGGAAAAACACTCCTGCCTTCCTGGGCAGTAATTAATTGGAACTGATTGTTCTCTTCTAATCTAACAGCAGTTTAGCACTGTGTGACTAAAAACACTCCTATACAGAAAAAAGTTATATGTATACATAAAAAAGTTTGTTTCATTCCTACCTTCCATACTGTGCGTAGTTGATTTTAAGTAGAATTGCTGATCAAAAGCGTTTGGAAGTTAACTTAAATTTGATGATACTTTTTTCCTTTCTTTTCTGAACCAGATGATGAGAGTTCGAGCTCTCACAGGGAGCACCTACTACATGAGATCAGGTGCCAAAATTGTTGGGAAAGCCAAGGAGAAGTTCATGTTAATTGATGGCATTAGAGTGGCAACAGGCTCCTACAGGCAAGTATTGGGGTCTGCTGGTGCCCAGTGAAGATGTAGAACCAGGGATTTGCTTCAAAAGGATGTATTGACTTTGCTGTTTGCCTGCTGTTAATAAGTGCCAATGGCACATGGACTAGCTGAGTCAAACTGGGGCTGACACAAATCTGAAAACACCTTTGGAAAACTGTTTTTACACAACTTGTTGCTAGCAGAGAGCTTGGCCATGGCTAAATAGAGTTCTTCCTGCAGAAATGAAGTCTGTTGACTTCTTACCTTACCTTCATTTTTAAGCTGAGTCTTGCTGTCTGTAGCTGTATTGTTGAAATGCACTGGGGATTAACTGTGAGTCTTGGTTTGTTTTCAACAGTTTCACATGGTCTGATGGGAAGCTGAACAGCAGCAACTTGCTGGTGTTGTCAGGTCAAGTGGTTGAAAACTTTGACCTCCAGTTCAGGATCCTTTATGCCCAGTCACTGCCCATCAACCCAAAGCGACCGTCCAGCTGCAGGAACAGTGGCATGTTTGATCACCTGCTGACCAGAACAGAATCCTCTAAAGAATATACTGTGGAAGGCAACTTGAGAGCAGAATTTGCCAGACTGTCTAGCACTCCAAAGAAATTGCTGGAAAAAACAGATCACACTTTTCCTGCAGGAAAGCTTTGTAACCTGGGGCATTCTTGCCTGTGTGAAGAGGAGTCGTTCAGCAATCAAGTGGCCACAGTGGAACAGAAAAGTGCATCAACTCAAACTGGCCCGTGGAAAGAGATGGCAGCGTTGACCAAATGTAATGCAGCCACTCAGGCCAGAGCTGCCACAGCAGACACGAGCACTCAGGCTTCTGTCACAGCCAGAGTGACAGGCACTCAGACATCAATTTTGCTGAAGACTGCAGTGACACAGACAAAGCAAGAGGAGGGCACAGAAACACCCCTGCTTCCCCGAAAGTTGTCAAAAGAAGAGTATTTTCTCTCTGGAAAGGCTGTATCCAGTTCTAGTCTACAATCGTTGTCTTCTTCATCGTCTCAGCGCTCTCTTGCAAGCTCTACAGGCTCAATATCCTCTCTCCGGTCCTTTGAATACTCCAGTAGTCACAGGGCACAGTATTTCCAGAAACTGCACAAAGAGAGGCAGTTCCACTACTCCACCATCAGGTCGAAGCTGAGCCACATGGTGGATCTCCTGTCGCGGCGGGGCCGTGTCCCTGCGAGCTACATGACGCAGTACCCTGGCAGGTGTGGCCTGAAGCAGAGGCGGGACATCAGCGCCAGCCTGCGCAGCCTCCGCGACGCCTCGCTCTTTTCCCTGAAGAAATGATTCCTGCCCTGACCACGCAACCCACAAACCCCAGTCTCAAGGTGCTGTCACTTTGTACCTAAAGATTCTTCCACTTCCGTCCAGCACTTTTCCTTTTTTTAATACGTGTGTACACCACCCTCCAGCACTTTGCTTTATACTATGCACTGTAAGCAGTGAAAAAGAGGTATTGTATAGTAACTGCTTACAGGTTCCTCTTGTATGCATTAGTGGTGAAGATCATTTTAATTCTGGGTATTTAACCTCAAAACTGAATTTGTTACTGCTTTCCAGGCTTGCTAATGAATGCCCTAGGTTTAATTTATGTAAACTTGGAAAAACCTGAGTTACACTGAACTTGCTCAGAGTGGCTTTGGAGATCTATCTTATATCAAGGAATTCTCAATCTTTTTTTTTCCAATACTGGTTTTTATTTCTATTTTATCTTTGCCAGGAGAGGAATCATCTTTAACTAAGAGCCATAAAGCTGATTTTATTCTAACTTCTGTGATATATACGTTATTCTTCCACTAAAGCTGCAAAGAGTCTGTTGAAACAGTTGCAGGTTATCTTCAACTGTATTATTTTTCCATTGTTTAAGCCTTCAGAAACAGAATGAGCTAACTAGCCCTTTAGTTTGATCATGCTCTTTATATATATATATCTCTTTTGAGATATACAAATATATATGTGTGTATGTGTGTGCTTCCTTCTTTGCAGTGAACTCCAAGGCGAGACAATCACTGAGGGCATGTGACAAAGGCCCTGTTCAAAAGTAAACTGACAAATGCACGACAGAATGTTAGGGGTTATGTTGGGTAATGTTAATTTACAAGTAACTGTAGGAGTTAAATAAACCTTTTTCTCTTTTTAACTGTGCTGTCTGAAATACTCTTTCCTGCTCTATCATTTTTCCACTACTAACTTGATTTGGGGAGCTAAAGTGCCACTGTAGTTTTTGAAGATCCTCCCAATATTGAGTGCACCTGAGGTTTGATTGCTTTGCAAAGCCTTTATCTGACTATTTGCAGATTTCTGTGCATGTCTCTTCTTGCTGGGTCTCTTACCTGAGAGTTACTCTTTCCAGTGAGTGCAGTCTCTCCCTGAGATCTGACCTGTACTGTTTTTCTTTAGACCTGCATCTCAGTACTCCAGTGACCAACCACACTGAATTCTGCCAAATCAAATCAGAGTCTGGGTTATGTATTTTTTTATTTAGGGGCATGTGTGTCCAGTAGATGGCACATTTCAGCTGTTGGCTTGAATATTGAATGCATTAATAAAAATATCCATAACTCAAAAAGGCTGTAAGTGTTGAGAGCAACTAACTGGCATTTCTGTCTGAAATCTCTACTGACAAAGAGGCTTAGCTACTTTTATTACTTGGATTTCAAAGCAGCCACTCCTTCACTAAAGCTGGAGGTGGGGAAAAAGGTTCTGTCTGTACTCGTTCAAAACGATAAGATACTTTATTACTTGATTTGTGAATCTGGAACACTGGCAGCAAACCAAGTTGCAGGGAAGGAGCCAAGATTATACCTTCAAATTCAATATCGAGTTGTATTAAGAGCTCAAGTCCTGCAGTTCTTGAATGTACGGAAAATTACCTTGTTCTATGTGCTTTTTAATTTTATTATACTGTGCAGCTGTTAAGGTACTGTAACAGGAACAAGAAACAGTTTACAAATAAACTCCTTTTGACCACGGGGTTTTCACCTGATCATCGCTGAGCTTTGTTTTCTGTCTATTTGGCATTTTAAATCGGGGTGACTAAGTCACTTTGTCGGCACTCGGTGCTTTCCTGCTGGGGCCATTTGCCCTCTCCAGCCTTAGGAGCAGCCGTTTGATCCGGGCTGGGCAGCAGGTCCAGGGCTGCGCTGATCCTTCCTCTTTCGAGGTTGGCGCTTCTGCGGGCGCTTCCCTGGGCGTGGGGAATGCTGCGGGCTGTGCCACCCGCGACTGTCCCGTGGGCGAGCGGCCGGGAGGAGCGGAGCCGGGCGGGAGGCGCGGAGGAGCCCGCCGAGCGCTATAAAGAGCCGGGGCTCGGTGCCACGCTCCGGCCATGGCCAACGCGTCGCAGTGTCTGGAGGAGGGCTCGGGGCGCTGGCCGCCGCCGGCCGGGCCGTACAGCGAGGCGCAGCGCCTGGCGCTGGAGGAGCTGGTGGCGGGCGGCCCCGAGGCGCTGCGGGCTTTCCTGCGGCGGGAGCAGCTGCCGCCCTTCCTGTCGGAGCCCGAGGTGCAGGACATCGCTCGGGCCGCGCTGCCGCCCGCCGCGCCCCTGGCGCTGGCCCTGCCCGAGGACGCCCGCCCGGGCACCCGCCTGGNCCTTCCCCGCTTCGCTTACTCTTACATACCTTCCGTTTTTAATTACTCTGCTGTTTTGTATTGCTTTACGCCTTTCCCACAATTTTTGTAGTTATTTTTTAAACAGGTTCATTATTTGTCAGCTTTTCCCTCCCCGTACTGCTGAAAGCCGAGTCCGGGCTCTCTGGGTGCCGCTAAGTTCCCTCAGGGAGCTGGCACCCGTGAGCGATACATCCCGAGCGTGCCCGTTCCCGGCTCTCTGAAGTAACTGTTGCTTCCCCATCCTGCGGAGGATCCACGGCAAACCCTGGAGTTCAGCCCATGGGGAAGATATGCAGGAGTAGGAGCTGGCACTCAAGGGATGTTTTACTCAGATCTTGACTTGAATTTAAGAATCTGAATAATAAGGTGAAGATGAGCCTGACTTTTATCTTAAACAGAGAAGTGAGATGTAAAGAGCAGTCAGACACTGGTGGTTTTGGATTTTCGTGTTGTTTCTTTTCATATTTGAAAAGTTCAAAGACTGGAGAACTGTAGCATTGGAAGTAAGCTCACCTTTTTCTTCTGGTAATGCTTTTGAGGAAAAGAACTCTGTTGTCAAGAAAAAAACCACAACAAAAAACTCTCTTGCTTAGGAAAAGATCGAATTTGCCTAACATAGGGCAAAACCAGGGGTCTAGTTCTATCTCAGGATGAGGAAGAATACTCTGTATCACAGAAGACTACCAGGTACCATAACCACCTGAAAATTAGGCAGGGAGAATATTTAATTTGAAAGTCATATTTCTCATGCACTATCTCCCTTGCGATGCTGTGGAAACAGCCTAATGGCTTCTTCTGAAACTCATTGCAGATGATTGCCCTGGTTATGGATTCCTTCACAGATAATGATATCTTCACAGACCTCTTGGAAGCCTGTAGCCAACGCCAAGTCAAAGTGTATATCCTTCTAGATCAGTCTTCATTTTCCCACTTTCTAAAAATGTGCAAGGATCTGGGAGTTGACCTGGAGCAGGAAAAGGTGAGCTTTGTCATATTTATAGGGGTAGGGAAATGATCCTCTTATGACTGTGATCTTTGAGCTGTCAAAAGAAGAAATTATTACACTTGCTGCCACAACTTAAAATGGGTGTTATGTAGCTCCAGCTCTATCTTGGAAGGTTTAACTATTCTTACACAAGACAGCAGTTAATAGAAAATCTGAAACCTTTGTAATTGGATGTTACAGGTGCTTTCTGAGCACAGATACTAATTGAATGTTCAAGGAAATGCAGGAGGAATGTCCAGTTCCTAAAGCATGACTGGAGTTGCTCGCCAAGACTTTGAAGGCTGAGGGAGAAGCAGGTTCTCAGGAGTGTGTGGAATTTGGATCCTGATGATTATGGGACAGGAATTTTCAGTCACATTCTGCACAGTCCGTTTATGGGTTTGCCCCTTAATGTCACCTCTGTGCATACAAAAACAAAATCCTCCTTTGGTTCCTCGTGGGTGACTCTTGTGCCAGAGTGCAGTTCCTCAGGGATGGTTATTGCTGTGTTGCTGCTTTAAACACAGCCACTGAACTTTGCAGCCCACCTGACTCCTGCTGTGTCCTTAACAGCTGATGAGGGTTCGGATTATCACGGGGAGCACATACTGCACCAGGTCGGGCGCCAAAATCATCGGAAAAGTCCGTGAAAAATTCATGTTAATTGACGGCATTAGAGTGACGACAGGCTCCTACAGGCAAGTGCCAATTTCTTTCTCTTGCTTTACATGATTTCCCTCCATGAAAAATAAAAGCAGCAATGCTGCAGAATTGCTTTCCTTATCAGATTTTATGACCAACATTTATCCTTAAAAGAGCTCAAACTGCTCATCAGGTGGGTTGTAAGAACAACATAACTAAATGTGATGAAGGAGAGTTTTCAGTGAATACTTTCTTTACTGATTATTTGGAATTAACTCATGATTTTCTCACTCTTCCTTTGCTAGTTTTACCTGGACAGATGGGAAGCTGAACAGCAGTAATATTTTGATCCTGTCAGGCCCCGCAGTTGCGCACTTTGATCTGGAATTTCGGATTCTTCATTCACGGTCAAAGCCTATCAACCTCAAAGAGTTTTCCAGCTGCAAGAAGAACAGGGTGTGGGACCAGCTGTTCAGGATAACAGTGGCTTCCAGAGACGTCACCAGGGAACACTTCCTGAGAATGGAATTTTTGTATCTGAGAGCATTTGTTGGAGATCTGAAGAGGAAGAGGAGCTGGCTGCACGCCTCCAGGGAGGCCGTGTACTCCCCAAATAACACCATGCACGCCTCTCCCCCGCTGACTAAGAGGAATGGCTCCCTGGTTATGAGGCCACACTGGATTATAGAGAGATGACCTGCCTGTCCCTGCAGAGCAAGAAGCAGAACCTCAGGAACCACGTCTGTCCAGCATTGTCTTGCAGTGTGTTTGTGAGAGCAGCTGGGACAGAAACCTCAGACTGAGAAAGGGAAACTGGAATTGTGGCTTTGTTTGAAGAACACTATAAAGCCATTATTGACTTCTACTAGTCTGTTATATTTTCATTTCTCAACCTGTTCATACATGTTTGAAGCTGATGGGCTGGCCATGTCATAGCTCACTAGCTCAACCTTTTCTTTTTAAGACATCTAGGTATTGAAATGAATATTGCTTGAAAGTCTGGTCCAAGATGAAAGCAGGCTCTGAAATCAGTCTTGGTCTTGTGTTGTACAAACCCTCCACCCACCGGTTCATGACACAGAACAGGAGTAACCCTAACCTAGAAACCAGTAGGTCACTCCTCAAATATTACATTTTCTTCATACAAAGCCATGCTGGCAGGCAGAAGGAGCTAATGTGTCAGCAAACAAGGCTTTAGCAGTGCCTGCATTTCAAATGGCCTTTATGTTAGACTGGACATCATGCAATAAATGTGTGCAAGTGATAATATTGGAAAGGACCCACTATGTTTGTAGGAGAGCCAAATGAGACCAATTCCTTGGCATTACCAGACAGACCTTTTGTTTTCTTTGTGGCTGCTGCTGCTGTCTGATCTTGTGGGGAAAGCTGAGTAGATCTGAAATCTGTAATCCTGCTGCCTCTTCACAGAAATCCTAATTCCACCAGAAATGCAATGACAGAGAAGCCAGCAACAGAACCATTTTTAAGGTATCTTGGAAGCTCAATTTTTTTTTTTTTTTAATCTATTCATTTCTGGAGGGGAAAAAAAATGAATAAGATACCAAATGAATAAGCTATCCCCCCAGACAGCTGCACACTGAGGTACTGGAGTTCCAGCAGCCTGCCAATGCAGACAGTCATTAGTCAAAACAAAGGTTTACCATTCCTCAATTGTTCTTGTGGCTCTTCTACTGCAAAATCCCCAGTACATGCTTGTGTGAGTGTCTTGTGGGTTCTGGGCTTCAGAGGGGAAGGTTAAAACTTGGCAGGGCAATTTCACATGGGTTTCAACTCAACAGCAGCAAGGTAACATTAAACTGGACAGATGACCTCTACAAAAATGGACATTGCAAAAATGTACTGATAGTATGCAACTAATCTGGACCCTCTTTCTTCTGCACTTACAATCATGGAAATGTAATCATTCTGGCTCTCCTAATCTGTAAATATTCAATGGTTTATAGCTGTGTACTATTAACTTCCATCCAGATGTAAAGAAGTTTGAAATGCCTATTTTTATTCTTAGCTATATTTTCCATAAAGGCAAACTCCATACAGTGCTGGATTCTATGCAAAATACTGTTTGTGCAATCTTATTTTCATAATAATTAGCTGTATATATTTTCTCAAGTATAATTTTCCCCTTTGTTATCCATCTCATTACTTTAATTGGCAGCTCTTTCTGTGGGGGATTTTTTTTCTCAACAATTACCAATATATTGATGATACAAAATATGGTGAGTTGTGTTTATTTTTGATAGTGTGGACTTAATATCAAAAGTACATTGAAGCATATACTTAGAACTTCAAGAACATCATAATTACAACTTAAAAACCTCTTTTACATGTGGTTACTCAGCATAACAAGTGGCCATGGAGTGTTGTGAGGTGCAGTTTGTGTTAATCACCATAACTGCACTGCTAGCGTGGGAAGTTATAAGAATATAAGATGTGATTAGATTGTTATTTTCCCATAAGCATGAATATATGAATAAACTTACTAGAAGCAGTTTGGGCTTTCTATTTTTTATATTTCCTTTAGCTTCTACTTAATTAACTCAAAGCCTACATTAAGTTCGATTCAATAGTAACTTCCATAGGCTTTCATGGGCGTCTTTGTGGTTTAAACAGGCTGTAAGTAGCCTGTGGTGGGGCACAACTGCATCTATTCACTATTACTGTGATAATTTTCTTTCTTGTCCTTCAGCTGCCTGGTGTAAAGTGCAGCAGCTGTGGCATGGGTAGTGTGGAGGCATCCCTCACTGGAGAAGGAATCAGCTCTAATTCATTAATGAGCAGGGACTTTAGGACAGTGATCTTTCAACCGGTTAAATCCTATGTGCTCCCCCAGGTGTCCACAGGATGGGTTGGATTAGAAAAGACCTTAAAACGCATCTCATCCCAAGCCCTGCCATGGGCACGGACGCCTTCCACTGTCCCAGGCTGCTCCAAGCCCCAGTGTCCTGGCCTTGGGCACTGCCAGGGATCCAGGGGCACCCACAGCTGCTCTGTGCCAGGGTCTCACCTGATCCCAATTTGTACCTTATTCCCCTATAATCTACTGTTCCTCGCACAACCACTGCAGCAGTTTGCCGGACGTTTCTAAGCGCCGACAGCAGCTCGGCCGTCTCTCGGTCACAGAGCCCGGGGGCCGTGAGGGAAGGGAGGCGGGTCCGCTATTGGCGGGAAACTTCGGCCGCTGCCTCGCGGGGGGGCGCAGTCTCCATGGCAACGCGCGCCGCGTCACGTGGGCGCCGCGCGCCGCTTCCGGCCGCCCTCTCACCCCAAGATGGCGGCGCCCGTGGGGCCGGTGAAGTTTTGGAAGCCGGGTAAGGGATGTGGGGGTGCGGGATGTGGGGCTGCGGGGGATGGATTCCCGCCGCGGACTGGCCGCGGTGAGGGCTGCGGGAAGTGGAGCCCTGCTGGCCGTGGTGAGGGGTGTGTGGGACAGAGCTCCGAGCTGCCTGGCCGTGGTGAGGGGTGCGGCGAAAGCCGGCGGCGCTGCCCCTCTCAGCTCTTTGGGGTCGCTGGGGCATTTACAGTGAAGGGCAGCAAGGCTCTGAAAGGACTGGAGAAGGTGCGTTATGAGGAGCGGCGGGGGGAGCTGGCTTTGTTAGTCTCCAGAGGAAGAGGCTTAGGGGTGACCTCATCGCTCCCTACAACTCCCTGCCGGGAGGATGTGCTGAGGTGGGAGCCGGTGTCTTCTGCCGTGAGCGAACCTGGGGAAACGGCCTTAAACTGAGACACGGGAGATTCCCATTAGCTATTATAATCTTTTATTTCACTGTTCGGGGGGTCAGGCATTGGAATAATTTTCTCGGGGAGATGGTGGAGTCCCCATCCCTGAGGGTTTTCAAGAGGCGTCTGAATCTGGTGGTGGGTGATGCGGTTTAGGGATTACCGTGGTGGTGCAGGGTTGATGGTTGGACTGGATGATCTTGAAGGTCTTTTCCAACCTTGATTCAATGAGGACAGTGGGGAAATGGCTGTCCCCTCACTGCCGAAGCCCAGGGGGTGTTTGTGGCCCCAGCTGGGTGCTGCCCGGTGCGGGGTGGCAGGGGAGGGGATGGAGTGGGTGGTTTGTGGGGTGGGTGTGTTGCCCTTTGCGGGGCTCTGGAGGGGATGTGAAGTGTGCAGGGGAATCCCAAGGAGATCTGAGGGAGGAGCAAAATCCTGGCCATGGGTGGGAATAGCCATCGTTAACACCAGGGAGAGCAGCTCAGTGGAGAAGCATTTTGGAAGCAATCACAGTAATTGTTGATTTGTGGTAGAACTGCTTGGCAGTTACAGTGGGAGAAGTGCCAGCAAGGAAATCCTACAAAACAGGGGAATCCTCCTCTTTGGTCTCAGACTTTCCTGGTTGAATCTGCAGCTGGAGATAACACATTCTGTTATTCAGATGAGTTTTTGTTTCTAGTTCAGTTGCATGATTCCACAGTTTCAGTTGCCAGGAGTTTTGTGATAGTTTGCAGAAGGAATAAATCACGTTTCAGTTCCTGAGGTAAGTTCAGAGCTGAAGTGAGGGCTGTATCCCTTGTTTATTGTTAGGCAATATTTCAGTTGCTTTCACAGGAAAGTTGTTTGGTTTTTTTAATATGCTGCCACCCATGGTTCCTGTTTGTGTGAAACATATTTATTTTGGCTGTATCGTGACACACCAGGCAGAAGTGTATTGTTGCAGTTAAAATTCACTCCTGTTGTGTAGGCTCAGAAGGTCCTGGTGTCAGTGTCTCGGAGGAGAGGCAGAGCCCTGCTGAGAGCAGCGCTGTGACTGTCATCTACAACCCTTATGCTTCCCTCTCCATTGAACAGCAAAGGCAAAAACTGCCTGTTTTTAAGGTACAGAAGTTCTTTTTGATGTATTAAATGTGTTTTATGATGTTTGATTCTTGTGTCTTTTTTTTTTCCTGTTTTGAAAGAGCAGTATAAAATGACTTTGCAACATAAATAATGATTTTATGACTTTGCTCTCTATTTATTGGAATTTATTGTCCTGTTTCACAACTATAACTGACAGTTCTAAGGGCTTTGTGGTTGTCTGTTATTTCCTATATGCTGTACATGTCATTTAATCATTTTAAAGGACTGTTTAGCTTTTGGCAGTGAGCTCCACGTAAGGAGAAGTTACTGTGTCTGCCAGACATGTAAATGCTGTCATTTTAATTGTTTTCTTATTTTTGTACAATCTGCTTGTTATGTTTAAATGTCATCTTCTCTTTCAGCTGAGAAATCACATACTTTACCTGGTGGAGAACTACCAGACTCTGGTGATTATTGGGGAAACAGGATGTGGGAAATCAACGCAGATCCCACAAGTAAGTGTCTCTTTGGGTTGGTAAAATCACGTAGCCCCCCAGGGGATTTTACATGGAAAATGGAGCAGAAGGAGCTAAAAACACAACGTGTGAGGAGCTAACAGCTCGGTGTAAGCACAGCATGACCAGTGTCTCTCTTACCCCTCTGTTGTGTGCAGTACCTGGCAGAAGCTGGCTGGACAGCCGAAGGAAGAGTTGTTGGGGTGACACAGCCTCGTCGGGTCGCTGCTGTTTCGGTGAGTGTCCCCATCTGCCCAGTCTGTTGGCATTAGAACCTCCAGTTTATCAGCAGGTTTTGCTCAATAGCAGGAATCTGCACGAGCTCCTGAATGAATAGGTGTTTCTGCTTATCTTCCTCTAAGAGCTGCTGGTGTTACACACTGAATTCAACCCGATTAGTGGATCTGGCCAAACGTTCCAGCATTGCAGATGTAGAAGCTTTGAAGTAAAATTGACTGATGTCAGCAGAACTGTGTATGGAAGTTAGGGCTGAGCTATGATTGAGTCAGGACTAGAACTGTGCTTGTGTGACCTTCAACTTCTTTCACAAGGTGAAACAGTGATGTAAATCTGCATATAGTTATACAGCCAGTGGAAGAAACAAGAGGTTGTGTACCTCTTGCTAGCAATTCATAACCAGGTTTTTAATCTTTTTTCTGTGTTTGTTTTTGTTGTGGGGTGTGGGACTTTGGTTTCCCCTTGTAAAAATGTCAGGCAGGAGAAGCAGTTTAATTGTGAGAAATTTTTGCATACGTCTTGGAGAGCATAATGTCACCTGGATGTGCTGTGAGGGGGAAAGGGAAATGCTGAGGGCAACAACTTCTCCTCTCTGGTAGCAGCATGCACAGAAAGAGCCCAGTGCTTCTTTGTCTTCACAACTGCTGCCAGGCACTGACTTGGGTGAAGTTTCTGCTGCAGCATTCTGTTTATACAGAGAACTGAGGTGCCATTTTATAACCCTCATTTTGCCTGTTCTCTGTACTATAGTAAATGGTTTCTACAACATACCAGCATCTACCTGGGTAAAAGTGTAGAATCCAGTATTCCCTGACCAGATCCAGCCTGGTTAAGGGAACAGTCTTCTAGCAGTGCTCTGCATCTTGTGCTTTGGGCAGTCTGCCTGCAGTGTCCTCCCTTTTCTCCTTCATAGGGCATCCAGCTGACAGAGCACAAGTTCTACAGGAGATGTTGTGAGTGCTGCAATGAATTCTCACAGCAAACTCACTTCTCTTTTCCCTTTCATGTCTCAATGCGTCATTTTTAGGCCTAAAATAGAAAGATTATTCCGTTCAGGCTTAGCACGTGGACACAGCAGGGTTTTGCTTTGAGACTGTTTTTGCAGACTGCCTGGACTGTGGCTGTTACTGGAGATGAGAAATAAAACTGATGATTTATTGCTTTGTCTTGAACTGAAAATGATACTTTATTTTAATAGGTGACTTATCTGCTCTCCCATCTAGAGCATGGGGGTTGTTGGAAATAAAGATAGCTAGTTACAAAGATATGAAGCATAGTTTAGAAATTCTTGAACTTCTGCTTGCAATATCCAAGAATTTTGAATCCAATTATCCTGAATTCTTGGGCTGAAAGTGATGGGATGATGAGATTCCAACTGAAGCCATGAATTCACTGCCTGTAGGTATGGGTTGGATTGTCACTCAGATGACTGACAGTAACTTGTTGTTGGAATTCTACAGGGATTAATTTACGTGTTGTGTCTCTAGATGTCTTTGTAGTTTGTGATGACACAAGGCTGAAGTGTGCTGAGCTGTTTGTTGCTTATGAGGATGTTTTTCCTCAGGTTGCAGGTCGAGTTGCTGACGAGAGAGGTGCAGTGCTGGGACACGAGGTTGGATATTGTATCCGGTTTGATGATTGCACGGACCCACAGGCTACAAGGATTAAGGTGAGGCACCAACAGTGTGTGGTTACTCTCAAGGGATTGGTTGAAACTCTTCAAGTACTTTTACAAAATTAATGAGAACCTTGTGATCCCCAGTCAAGAGAATAGGTAACATTGCAGTTGCCCAGGTGGTTACCCCAAAATTGTGCCTGAAATGGCTTTGGCAATCTAAACCTTAATGGAAATGAGTACCTGTTCTATTCTGATAATCTGACAAGCACCATTTTAAATCTAGAGGACAATTTCAAGGTATGGCCAGCTGTTGGTACAGCACTGGTGTGACCTGGGTGTCACTCAAAGTCATAGGGAAAGGCTGCATTGAATCACAGATTAAAAGTATTCTCCCCTAAAAATAGATTTTGATTAAAAGCAGGGATAAAACCCAAGATGAGTAGACTGAGAGATAATTTGGTGGGTTAAATAGCAACTTTGCAGCTGTTCTTCAGTGCTGTGAGCAATGTTAGTGTTGCTTGTGTTCCTGCAGAAGAGGATTTGCTTTAGTTGTGCTGGAATAGCAGTGATGATGAATGAGACAATTTGCTTTGTGAGGTTTTTTTTCAAAGGCTGCTGTTCTTTTTACAGTGAAAGAAATGGAGATGTCGGTTCATTAGATGGAGCTGAATTTAATTTTTTTTTTTAAGCATGATGATTATCCATTTAGAGTTGGAAATTTGGAGGGTTTTACCATCAATTCTTGCTTAGTTCAAGACCACAGTTTCAGTCACATTCTAGTTTGATAGATTATTAGAAAATTAAAGGCAAGGAAACATCCAAACAAAAGCCTAGAAAATCATCTTTAAAAATTACAGTTAGTTGAGACTATATGGTAAGGAATTTTTTTTACCTTTTTTTTTAATTCACTTCTAGTTTCTAACTGATGGTATGCTGGTGAGGGAAATGATGGCTGATCCTTTATTAACAAGATACAGGTAAGAAAACATGGAATGAGTGCTTGCTGAAGTGCAACTTGGTAAAACCCTGCTTTTTTCAAGCTATTATGATAGCAGTTTTTATAAATTATTAGTGGCTATTATAAATTAAATACCAAAAAAGTAAGAATTATAGATATCTGACTTCTTTATGTTGTAACAACAACACTGTTTTTAGCAACAACATGTTGTTGTTAGTTGATCATTGCAACACCAAAACCAACAGGATTTGATGCTGTTTTTGAGAAAAAAAACTAAGGAGCCTTATGAAGTCTGAATTGTTTCATTTCCTAATTTTAAGTTATTTTTTCTTCCTTGTACTAATAAAAAAATCCACAACAAACAGGCTTTTCTGATACTCTGCAGTACAGTAAACATGGACTTGTTTTCTCCTACCCCTTTCCAAAAACTAGCCTGAGCAGAGAACAGTGTGTGTGTCCCATGTGATGTCAGGTACATGTTTCTCCCTGCTCCATTGCTGAATACCTTTTTAACTTCCCCAGTTCTGTAAGTGACTGTGAACAGTAAAAGTCCAGCAGCAGATTTCAAATAATGGTGTTTCTAGAAGACAGGGAGACACTGGTTCTAGTGTAGGTCAGGTAATTTCTGAAAGCTTACTTTTCTGCTTTTTTCAGTGTCCTCATGCTGGATGAAGCTCATGAAAGGACTCTTTATACAGACATTGCCATTGGCTTGCTAAAAAAGGTAATTCTTTTTTAATTCACTGTAATTCTGTGATTTGAAGTTGGTATTTTTAATGCAGTTTTCTGTAACTGTTTTAATTTCCATCCTTTTCATTCAACCACTGATCCTGATGGCTGGTAATTGAGGGAGTGTGATTGCTGCTTCCTCATTTAGGGAGTGTGATTGCTGTTTCCTCATTTATCCTGCAGCCTATTCTACATACCCAGCTATTTACTGTGGTCATCTGACATTCAGGATCCTCTGTTTCTTCCCCCTGATGCTGAAATCTCTCCTTAGCTGGTAGTACCAAAAATACACTGTTGATTCTACTGCTGCTGATCATATGAAGTGATCTAACAGGGGTTTGTTGCTGACATTCAACCTACTAAAGATCTGACCCCCACCAGAAATTAAGGGTGGATTAAAATAACTGACTGAATGCCCTTAAAATAAGTACCTAAAACTCCAAACAGTCTTCAAGTTCTTAGATGATATGGCTGCTTCAGTCATCATCTGTCTTGTAGTTTAAAATAATTTTACAGAGAGCTTTCTGGTAACCTGGATTCTCTAAATCTTGGTTCTAGTCTTGTATTTCAGAGTACAGTTTTAACTCTGGGTGCTGTTGGTGTCTCTCCCAGGTTCAGAAGAAGCGTGGGGATCTTCGCCTGATTGTGGCTTCAGCCACCTTGGATGCAGAGGTACAGCTCCGAGGTTTGGGTGGAAATGCAGTGACATCAGGTGGCAGCCCCACTGCTGGTTGTGTGCAGCTTATCCTCTGTGCTGCCTGGGAAGCATTGCTGCTGCTTGAGTGGTGGCAGGAAAAACTCTGCTGTAGTTCAGTTGCTCTGTTTGGTTTTCATGTTGGAAAACTGTTTCGGATGTGACTTTAAATATGAATCTGCTTTTTATTACTGATATCTTTTTTTTCTGCTTATTTCTATTCTTTATGAAAATACTTTCTCCTGGCTTAATTTATTAAGAGCCATTGCTTTAGCTCAGTTTTGCTGCTAGAAATAATCTGAGGCAACTATAGACGAGTAAAAATAAGTGATAAATGAATAGATTCCATTTCAGTGAGGTCTTACAAGATCCCTGATTGACTCGTGGCCTGTGGACACTTATGTAAACTTAGTAAAAACATCATTAATTTAATTTTGAGTAGCAACAGAAGGGGAACTGTCTTAAAGCCAAGCAGTGTTTCACCCAGCCCTGTGGTCTGCTTGTAGCAGCAGCAACAGGAGGTGCTGTTTAGGGAGAGCACGTGAGCCTGTGCACCTGCTGTGGGTCTGTTCTCTCTGAGCTGCCTCAGCATCTGCAGTGGTTGTAGTACAGATATTAGTCAGCACCTTCCTGCTGTGTCCCTCTACTCTGTGTTTATGAACCTGCTGTTTGTTAATTTGGCTTTGAATCTGCAAGTCTCCAGCACACTGTGAGTAATTTTCAGGAGTTTGCCACCTGCTATATAATGAAGTACTTGGTCTAATTCTTTCAAACCTGTTTGTTGCATCAGGGATCTCCCAGTTCTTGTACTGGGGATTTGTGTTTTAAAAAAAACCCCAAAACCAATTTTACATTTACATTGTCACCTTTGATTCTGTCAACCTCAGCTGTGTCTTCCCAACCTTGTGCTCCCCAAGCTCAGCCTTTCCAGTCTCTCCTCACATGGCAGCTGTTCCATCTCCTATGTCATGTTCATTCCTCTTCTCCACTTTTCCTCACTGCTCTGTCCTTAAGATGTTGGTGAGAGCTTGCACATGGCACTGAAGATTGGGCACATGGAGGTTTCCTTTAGTGACAAGTACCATATGCCATGAATGTTGGTAGTGTGCTGTGCTTTGGTAGTGTTTGCACTGCTGTGTGTTGTGCACATTACAGTGCAATATTTTAACTGTCAGAAACCACATTTCAAATAGATGACAGTTAATCTAAAATGAGTTAATATGAGCAAAATGATTGGTGTGACTGTATAAACATCTTTTTAATACAAAGAGTTGATGGTTATCTCTACAATGCTCATAAAAGTTGAGATTAATTATATGGGTTCTTAAATTCCATCTTTTGCAGTTATTTATTGAAAATACTTCATGACAATAAATCTCAGTTTATGACAGTGTCTCACAATGCATAAATCAAAAACTTCCATAAATCATGCCTACCTCTGCTTTTACAAAATGAGATCTTGGTGTTCAGTAAGGGCTGTAAAATTTACTTGCTTGTCCAAAAATGGACGAGAATATGCAGGCCCTACACAAACCTTTTTGCACCAATTATTTCTAAGTTCTTCTTAGCTTTGACTTTGCTAATGTGATAGATCTAGTTAGAAGTTTCTTTATCTTCTTTTTCCAAATGTATCAGCTGATATAAATTTTGTTTCCCTTTCCAATTTTTACTTCTCAAAATAATAAACATGCAATGCTATTTCTGCTAAATGCCTGAACCCCAGACAGAATAGAAGGCAACAAAATCAAACTTTCACATTTTTTAATTGGCGCTGTCAAATTGATGAATAAAACATCCAAGTAATAGTCATTTAACTTCTTCATGTCTTTAGGTTTTTCTCTCCATACCTTGAAATGTCAAACTGAAAGGGTTTGTTTTTATTTTGATGTAGAAATTCCGGGATTTCTTTAATCAGAACGATACCGGTGACCCCAGCAAAGACACCAGCGTGATCCTCACTGTTGAGGGGAGGACTTTTCCAGTGGACATCTTTTACCTACAGAGGTATGTTCCTGTCTGCTCTTGGCAGCAGTGAGACTGTGCAACTGTGCTATCATTTTGTCTGGGTTAGAGCTCTGGTGTCCCAAAGCTGCTCTGTTTGTCCCTGCTGGAGGGGAGGAGTCTGTACCTATTTTTCTGCCCATGTCTCTGCTGTTTTCTCTCCCCATAGCCCTGTTCCTGACTATGTAAAGTCAACTGTGGAAACTACAATGAAAATTCACCAGATGGAGAATGATGGTGATATACTGGCATTTTTAACTGGCCAGGTATAGACATAAGCAATTTTTTTTTTTTTTTTTTTGCTTTACAGTGCTGTATTGTAAGCTTTGCAAAGCTGCCTCAGTCTCCTGAGGATTTCCTTAATTGTGCTTACTTTATTCTTAGTAAAGATGACAAACATTTCTGTATTGATGGGAGCAAAATTAGACCGGTCCCAAAGATGTGAAGACAATATATGGCCTGAATTTATCAAAGCTAGTGATGGATGATAGTTTTTGTCATTTAATGCTGTATTTTCTTAGCCTTGTTAGTGAAAGGAATGCTATGTGTTTTGCTGGTGCAAGTCACACATACCCAGCTGTTAAATTGACAGTGAATCATCATTAATAGTTAAGACAAATGGAATTTCCATTTGTTAGGCTTAACATCTGAAGTGTTTGACAGAAAAACAAATTGCCATGAGATCAAAATGTACTGGTCTCTTCTGCTCTATTTATGCTTGTCAGCTCACTTTGCAGCTGGGAAGAGCAAATGGGAGGCAACTCATTTCTCTAGTGAGGAGCTACCTTGAAGAGCTTCAATAACATCTTGCATATTTTCAAAAGCAATTCCTCCTCCCCTTTATTGATTTAACTTTGGAATAATGAATTTGGTATTTCAGGATGCAATGTTTGAACATTTTGTTTTCTGTCTCTAAGAGTGAGATGCCACACCTGAGATTAAACATGATGTTGAGCCAGAGGTGTCAGTGCTGTTCCTGTGCCATTCCTGATCCAGGCCCACAGCATTCTGCACTGCCAGAATATTTTTGGCCTCTCATTTTGCTCTTACCAATTGAGATAGGAAAATTAACCTGTTTCCTCCTGAGCTTGGTTCAGTCCTTCCCATGTGATTTTGTATTTGTGATATGACATTGACTCAAATAATAGTGAACACAAACATTATTTATTCTTAATAGCAATTTCTCTTAAGAATATTACAGCATGAAGCGAGCTACTCAAAGTCCTGGAGTTTGGACAATTGCAATGGTATTGTTTGGTGCAGTTTTTGTATCTAGGTGACAGGACTGTGCTGTTAAAGTGCCACCTCTCTCACTGTGTGCCCTGTGCTGCTCTGGCTGCAGGAGGAAGTGGAGACTGTTGTTTCCATGCTCATAGAGCAGGCTCGGGCCCTGGCTCGCACCGGGATGAAAAAGCACCTCCGTGTTCTCCCCATGTATGCTGGGCTGCCTTCTCCTGAGCAGCTGAAAGTGTTTGAGAGAGTCCCTCACACTGTCAGGAAGGTGAGCTCTTGTGTCTGTCTCAGTCTGCACTGCCCAGAAGGGTGTCTGCAGTGCACAGGCTGCATTGATCAGGTTTGCATCATGGGGCTATTGCAAATGCTGCTTTGAGGGAGGCTTTCTGCATCTCCCATCAGTGCCTGTCAGCTTTCAAAGTGGGAACAAGAACATGTTCCCTGGCTTCCCTTTTCATCTTTGATCCCTCCTAGACGTATCAGTTCCAGCTCTCCCGTCTGCTTCATCAACTCTGCACTTTTAAACTGTCTGCATACAGCTTTGTATTTGTGTTCATTCAGTTGCAGCTTCTTACACTCTGAACTCCTCTGTTTTTACCTTTTCCCTTCTCTTTGTGATCTAAATGTCCATGGCTGTTTTCCACCAGTAGTGGAAAAATTAGTGACAGAGTGGATAAGTGCTGTATTTTCATTTAAAGAAGAAGTTGAAACTTACTTGATTTTAGTGGGAAAAAAGCTTTGTTTTGACTTCTGCAAGTCTTGGTTGGACATTTAATGTCACAGAAGTATAATTGGATGTGATTAGCGCTTTCTGCTTATGCAGAGCCTGTGTTGGGGCTGAAATAAGCTGACAAAACTACACCAAAGTGACGCATAATTCTTGTACCTGCTGGAGTTTGACAAGTGAAATTGTTCATCTGGCATTGAAGAACATTCCATATAAATGCTTCTCTCTGGGATATGACATTAGTCAGTTCACTTTCAAAATTTACTTTTTAATTTCAGGTGAAATAAGCATTAGATTTCCCACTGTTGTCTAGGAACAATTAGTTTTTAATATTTTAGGGCATACGTATACAAGTGAATCCCTGCAGAAATGCTGAATGTGGAACTCTTAATCACCTCTGTTCCCCTCCTATCCCCCACCTCCTTCCAGTGTACAAATAATAGTTCAGTGTTACTGAGAAGCAGAAAGAAAATATTCTTTGTTTGCTACGTAAGAACACTTGATTTATAGTCAGTTAATCTTTTTCTCTGCAAACACTGCCAGTGATTTTCTCTGCAAACACTGCCAAGCTCTTTTATGAAGAGAATAAATTTGAATAAGAAAGTGATTTTGAAGCTGTGAGAACTGCTGTGCAAACTGGGCTTATTTCAAGCTGACAGCTCCTTCTGCTGCTTGTACTGTATCTTTTTGTGCTCCTGAACGTGTCCTGGGCCTGTCATGGCTGAGATGTCTCATTGGCTGGTTGTGGGAAACAGAAAAAGCAGAAAACTCTCAGAGCTGTGTAGATGCAGGCCTAGAGATAAAAAGGTACAGGAACAAGGACCTGCAATAATAAAACTGTGTTTCTGTGCTGTGTAGAGGTAGGCCTTAGCAAGCAGAAAAGTACGTCCAGCAAGATAATAGAAAAGTTTAATAATGAGGCTCTGTGCTTTGTTTATAGAAAAATATAAAAAGTTTCTGAATAGCAAGAAATTGTTAGGTATAAGGTATATGTGTAGTTTTAATGATTGGTTTATGCAGATGCCTGTAAGCTCTTAACAATTTGCTGTTGGTTAGAAAACTTTCAAAAGGCTTTGTAATAAAAAGAACTTTGGCTACTGTTGGCAAGACGTGAGCTGCTGCCATCTTCCAATGGTCTCACCCTGTACTGAGGCTGATGTTGCAATAAAAGCTCGAGGAACGTCTCTGTCCCGTTAGTTGGAAATTGTCCCCCTGTTCTTTTACAGTTCTTTTAGCCTTCTGAAATGTTTACATACTTGGAGTCAGACTCTCAGAGTTCTCACAGATTTTTCATAAACAATTCTATTATTGGGGTACCGACTTTTTGCTGTTGACATTCCTCTTGGTTAGGAGGAGACACTGACAGACCATGACTCTGACCAGTGTGGTCGAAGGAGTTGAACCCCTTCATCCAATCTGNGTTGAACCCCTTCATCCAATCTTGTCACATTTTCAAAACTGTATAGACACTGAAGTGAAAAATTAAATCAGACTTTTTCATGCTTGGGCATCTGTGCTGAGTCTGTGTCATCCTTTGTGTCGATAGCGCGTCAGGAAACACCGATCCAAGAGCTGGTATTTGGCTGGTGGGGTGTCCTAGGTTAAAAATGTAAGATGTGCCCAAAGTGTGTATTCTATCACCATCTTCATGAGCTGTTGGAACCAGGTGGGGCAGTGTTTCCCTTCTGCTAATGGCCCATCAATGCCTTGCCCTATGACTCATAGATAACTCCCTCCNGTACTTCTGACTTGGAGTCTCTCACTGGTTTTGCTTTCAAACCAGCACATGGGGTCACTGAGATCCTCTCACGGGCTCCTCTCTGTGCCTGTGCCTGCAGGTGATCGTTGCCACCAACATCGCCGAGACGTCCATCACGGTGCACGGCGTGTCGTTTGTCATCGACTGCGGCTTCGTGAAGCTGCGCGCCTACAACCCCCGGACGGCCATCGAGTGCCTGGTGGTGGTGCCGGTGTCCAAGGCCTCGGCCAACCAGCGGGCCGGGCGCGCCGGCCGCAGCCGCTCCGGGAAGTGCTACCGCCTCTACACGGGTCAGCACCCGCTGCACTGCACTGTCCCCTTGACCTTGGCTGGAGTGGGAGGTTAAGGAGAAAGAGCTGTGTTTGTTCGTTCATCAAAAAAAAAATTTCCCTTTGTTGTTCCTCGGGCTCGTTTAGAAGTGCCTCGTTCGTAGGTGCTGGGTGTTGGAATCTTTTTGTGAGTCAGAAGCACAAATAGGGCAGTCAGCAGTTGCAAACGTGAAATGTTAATGTAGCTCTTAAAGTGGTGAGATTATTAAGAAGTTTGTTCTTTAAGGATTTTGGTTTCTGAGCAGTTTGTTTGTAATACTTACCAGTGGTGCTCTCTTCTCTGACTGAAGTCTTCAGAGACCTCGCATTTAACAAAAGGGCTCTGGAAATCCTTTAAGTAACTCAGAGAAAACTTTGTGTCTCTTTATTTCCTAGGAATAGCTGCCAACCCCAAATTCTTCCCTTGAATCAATGACCCTGGCAGTGCACAAAAATTGCTGTTACAAATAAATGTGTTGGCCACCTCGCCCTGTCCAGAGAGCTGCAATCAAAGTGTCTTTTCTCAGCTGCTTAATGAGAAAAGGCTTTGCAGCTGAACACTCCTATTGCTGATGGGCTTCAGGGCCTCTCTAGTTTTACTGGGGCTCTGAGACATTGGAGATAAAGCATTTGCCTTTAAAATGTGCTTGCCAGCAATTGCCACGTTAAACCAAGCCATGATTTATGGTCTGAATTTATATGTATCCAGTAAGAATCAGGAGACAATATGTGCTACACAATATCCCAAGATTACATAGCTTTGTGAGTGTTTTACTGGAGAAACCATGACTACACTGGAGATATTTTTGTGTGCTGAAGAGCTGGTCTAGGGAGTGCTTTAAGAAGTGTTTTAAAGGAGGAAAAAAATAGAAAAGAAGAAAGTGCACAGAGGGAAGAACAGGAGAGAAACAGCGCTTTGTCCTAGAGAAGGTTTGAGAGATATAAGAGGGGTCTGTAGAAATGAAAATCGTTTGGGTGAAAATAATGTAGAATGTGCCTTTTTTTTTTTACTGCAGAACAGTGCGTTAGTGGAAGGTTACAAAGGTTTTATCCTTACCTAGAGTATTTTTCCAGACTTGGACTTTATAGTGAACGTGATTTTTAAAAAGCATTGTTAAATTAATTGTTTTTCCATCCTTAATCTTTATTTAAAGTATATATTTCAAGCCTCCATTTGTTTGAGTAGTTACAAAAATGGTGTTCTTGTACTGAAAGCATGCTGCTTTGGAACTTTTCTGTGTCTCTTTTAAAAAAGGCTTTTTTTTCTAGTATTGCACCCTGCCTTTTATTTTCTGACAAAAACACTGAACAGAAGACAAACAAAACATTTCCAGATTTCTGTGAAGAATTTATAACACTTCAAATTGAAATGTGGGTGAACTACAGAATCAACACTGTAGCCAAAACCATGGAATTTCCATTTAAATAAAAAGAATGTAAAATACAGTAATTGGCGAAAGATCATCTTTGGCTTAGAGATCATCTTTTAACACCTGTTAAGTATCCATATGTGATAATCTAAACTCGAGATGGGTGTGATCCTGCACAGAACAGGAGTTGAAGCTCAGTGCCCAGTTGTTTGTTTCTCCCCCCACAGAGGACTGCTTTGAGAAGCTGCCCAAGTCCACGGTGCCGGAGATGCAGCGCAGTAACCTGGCCCCTGTCATCCTGCAGCTCAAGGCTTTGGGCATCGACAACGTGCTCAGGTTCCCCTTCCTCTCGGTGAGTCCCAAAGCTCTGACCTCTCCTTGGCCTCAGGGGAGGTCAGTGACTTGGTGATAGCCCACAGAATCATTCCCCATTGCCCTGCTGATCTGGAAAGCTTTGTGCCCTGCCAGGCAGCAAAGTGTGTTCCTGGGAGCCCATAGTGCAAATAATGAGTGTGACCACTTAGAAACAACCGTTTATACTCCAGAGTTTGATGTTAAAATTGTTGAGAAGTCAGGAAAGTCTTAAAGAGGTTCTTTAGAATTGTAACCAGTCCTTTGCACTGAATTTATGAAGAAGGAAGGCTGTGAGAGCTCTTCATTGTGCAGCAGAGAGTAGGTAGTTAAGGGTTTTGCAAAAGAGGAAGATCTGTGAACTCATGTTCTATGCTGAACTCATGTTCTATGCTGGTAACTTCAATCAATGCACATTTTCTCTTCACAGCCACCCCCTGCACAGTCAATGGTGCAAGCTTTAGAGTTGCTGTATGCTTTAGGAGGTGAGATTTTAATGCTTTACTTTATTTGTAGCTGTGTTACAGGAGTTGTGAAAAAAAATGTAATTTGTATTTGGTGATTGGATGGGCACTAATAAAATTTGCATTTGAGAACTGTGCTCTGAGAAAGAAATAGAAACACAGCTGTGACTGGTGGAAACTTCGTTGGTGGGTTCTTAGTGTACCCCAGTCTCTTCTGGATTTACTTTCTTTTCTTTTTGTTTGGTTATTTCAGACAGGTAAGCAAGCAAACAGCAGCAATAGAGTTTAAACTAGAATTTAACTATTTACATTGGGTAAATGACTATTTTATAGCTATCTTATCTGTATTTCCTTGCAATTTCTTGGGAGGAAACCAGCTATTTGTCCTTGCTAGGAGCAGGGCTCTGAGCTGATGAGGGTGTTTGTTCCCTGGCAGGTCGTCTTTGTGTTCCTTCAGTCCTTACAGAGTGGTATGGAGATAAAAATGGAATTTGGACACTAATTAGAGCAGTAGAGGAGTTAGACACTACATTTATCTGCATCCAGTTAGATAAGTTGTTACATACCTAAGCCTTGGTGTGGTGGTATTTTATTTCATGTTACTGTCCCTGCAATAGAAGCATATAACACTTGCAGATAGAAACAAAACAAAAAAAAAAGCAAAGGTTTGACTGTAATAACCCATAATTTATCAGGGCTGATAAGTTGGTGATTGCAGCTTTGATGCTTTAAAAAGCACAGTGTGTCTATTGTAAATTTTCCTGTTAACACGTTGCAGTCATTATGTGGTCTTGCTGTGTGTGTGCTGGAGCTCTGCCTAAGCATTGTGAATGAAATGGGATGTCTGAATTTGGGAGAGCTCAGTCCCTGGAGGGTGTACATGAAACCCCACAGGGAGTGAGTGGGATAGTTTTCCAACTGCCTCCTTGCCATGATTTTGAAGGTTTTACTGACAAAAGTTATTAAGAGCTAATTTAATTATAATTTTTAAAATGAATTCCTGTCTGTTCTCTGCTCTGGTTGCAGGATGGGCTGTGGCTGAAAGGCTGCAGCTGCTGTAGTGTAATGCTCTTCATGTTTGTGCTATAGGTCCTGCAGCTGAGGCAAAGTTCAAACCCACAGCAAGTCAAACTGTTCTATTATCTATGCAGGATACAATAGACAGGATACAATCATTAATAAAACCCCCTGATCATCCCTAAAAAACCAGCACATTTTCTCCTGAATGAACTGGAACTCAGTTTCTCTAGGCAATGTGTGTGTTTTAGTGTACAGCTTGCTGGCTTTTCATGCTTTGAAATGTATGCTGCTTGCAAAGACTCTGCTCTAGTTTTAGTATTGAACCTGCCAGTTGTGGACTAGTCAACAGATACACACAGACTTGTAATGAAAAGAAAAGATTAGTCTGACAGATCTTGAGAGCATAATTCAAAGCACTTTTCTACTATTTAGCTACTTAAAAGAGTTTGTTTTTTTTTATATTCTGTTCTTTGTGTTACTAATCACAGCCTGTTCTGCAATTCATTGGAGTCTGAACAACACCGTTGGCATATGGTTTGGTTTTAGGTGGTTGTGAGGAGCAGGGACTTGGACTTGAGCCTTGTGGGTGGGTCCATTCCAACTTGAGATAGTCTTTGATTCTAAGTGTGTTCAGTCTGGTTTTATTCATTATGCTGCTGGATACTTTTAACACTCAGATCACACTGTAGTAATATGTTTTTATACACAATTTTCAATTCCTTTTTGTGTGATGAGTGAAGCCTGCTGCCTAATTTTGTTTATAGGAAGAACTGTTATATTGTTGAGGTTTTTTGACAGCTATTTAGTCTTTTTGAATGAAACAAACTAAACATAACAGAAACTTGATGTGAGGCCAAGCAATCAAAACTAAGCTCTGTTTGACTTTAGCTCCTTGTTTGTAGCTAATTCAGAGTTGACAATGTTTGGTCCATAATGTAAACATGAGGCAGCATAAAGGAGATTGTGTAAGTTTTGGAAGCTTCCAGAGGTTTGTGGCTGTTTTTAGACCACTCACAGATGCTGTGCTGTAACTTGTGGCAGTCTGCTCTCTTTTTATTCTCATGGAGCTGTAACTCTGCTTGGCCAGGATTTTGCCCTGTGCTGGTTCTGTTCCATCTCGCAAAGGAGGGTTTCACTTAAGGCACTTGGATCCTGGCAACCTCTGCAAGCTTGGAACAAGGACCTTCACAGTGGCTCAGGAACGTGTTGCAAGGATGAATTCACAGCCAAAACCACCTTAGGGAAATGGAGAGGAAAGTTCAATAAACTCACTGATTAGCTGGGTGATGTTTTGGCAGAAGTGTTCTGCCCGTGTAGCTTCAAAGGGCTCTTATTCTCTTGGCTGCACAGCTTGGTAGCAGAACAGAGAAGTGCTGATCTTGGTGTTTCAGATGGAAAGAAATGTGTGTGCATGTGTGTGATACATGGATTCACTCCTCAGTTTTGCTGAAGTTTAAGGTGAAGTTAAGTTTCACATAAGTTTTATAAAATCTTCATTTATGACGAAGATTTTATATAAGGTGCAGAGGTGAAGCTGCCCAAGCATTTGTAGGTGCAGTGAGGATTAAATTTCTCTTATGCAAGTAGGAGCATGAATTTCATCACTGGCATTGCAGTCACATGCAAAAAGGCAGTTTGGGGTCAGGCCCCTGCTGTGCCAGCGTGGTGCCAACTCCAGATGCTCCTAAGGCTGAGATAGCTGTGTTGCATAAACACATCTCTGTTTGTAGAGGGATTATTTTTACAGTGGTGCAAACTGATTACATCAGGAGTGTCTCTCCTCAGCCTTCTCCTTTGATGCCCTTTTGAGAGTCTGAGTTGTCAGTTGGAGTTTATTTGTTTTAATCATAATTGAAGAGGGAAATAAGCAGGCAAAAAGTGACTTTATTTTTAGCATTATTTCAGGTCTTCGTTGAAGATTTGTTTGTGAGTTGTCACCTATCAGAAACAACCACTGCACCTAAATTCAGAATGGAGAGTTTTAATCCTTCAGCCTGTCACATGCTAGTGCTTGTTACTTGAAACATTTTAGTGCCAGGGTACTTGAATAATCTCTCCTGAGCACATTTAATATAAATCTTTGTAATATCTTTTTCTGAGATCTTTAATTTCCTGTATATATGTGGATTCAGTGGTTGGTTCCAGGATTATTTGAAGGAAACTTTCGCCTATTCCAAACTAGTATCGTTTGCAGGCTATATTCAAGTTTATTACTACAAATAGATCTGTGCACAACCCATATATAGATCATGCAAAATCATATTGATATTTGTAGGATGCAGCAGAAGCCAAAAGATTTTGGCTTGATGCACATAAATATATGGAAATTGTGCATAAATATATGGAAATTTCTCTCTTTTCCTACTTAGGAATGCAGTTGTCTTTCTGTAGATGAAAACCTATCTAAGCTATTAGTTGTGGTAGAACTTAAACTTCTCATATGGCACTGGTCAAATGAAAGCTATCATACCTTAATTTTTGCAAGTGCTGTGACTTTGTGTTTAAATATATTAGTTCACCATTGCACCAAAGCTGCCTTTGGTACCTGTTTCTGTGGAAAATGCTGTGACATTATATGAAAAGCCTGGTATGTTTTGTTGGACAGTGTAGGGGTGTGTGAGTGAATTACCACATTGTCATGAGTTGATAGCATATCAAATGATAAAATGAACACTGACTGGAGGGATCTGTGGGTTCAGATATGCTGACATGACTTACAGGAGATCTAATTCCTTGACCTGATTTGTGGTTTTGCTTTTCTCTGTGAAACAGAGCTGCAATGCAGCTGTGGCTTTGTTCCCACCACACAGTCTGACAAATAATGTGTTTATATAGTGTGGGAGCCACAGTTGTGTTTCCTCAGGTTGCTTTGCTGTGGTTGATTATGCAACTGGCAGTGCCCCTGCTGGTGTAGCCTTTCTCTTGTGCTTTACCTCTTTGTCATACCTAATACAACTTGAAGTTTTCTCTTGAAGTTTTCTCTTTCATTTTTTACTCTTTGCTGCCTTTCTTAGCAAGCTTTTTTTCCTTATTATTGTTCCCTGTGTATTGTATTTCTTTAATTCTACATCCTCTTGCAAAGGAAAGACCTTCCCATTTAAATCTTTCTCTGAAATCTCAGCATAAAGCTCTGTTAGACTGTGACCTGGTGCTTTGCATGGCTCACCCTTGCTTCAGGGGTTAGACTGGAGGGGGCCAGAGCTCTAAAATGGTAAATGTGCAGGGTTGCTCAGGGAGAACTGGGCAGCACAGATCCAGCTTCCTTCCTTCCTCCTGTGCCATCTCCAGGGAAAAGGCTACACCTGGAACGTGACTGGCAGTTGAGTGGTTGATACATGAGCCAGACTAAACTGTAGAAAACCTTCATCAGCTGTGCATCTCTTGTTTAGATAATAATTAATTCTTTTTGTCCATGATATAAGTAGATGTGCCTAGAAAAATGACACCCTACTGTCAGCAGTGCTTCCTGTTTCTGCAGGAATGCCTGTTCCATGTTCACCCCCATTTTCATTCTCACCTGCTTTACATCCCCATGAACAAAGATGTGACTAAATATTTAAAAAGGGAATCTGAGGTCTAACAGCTAATATCCCCTCTGGCCATGGCATTGACTTGGACTGCAGGGCTTTTTACTTATTGACAATGAAATTAACTGTTAATTAGTAACAGTGAAACTTGGTCAAAATTAAAAAAATCTTGTGTGTTCAAGTATTTTTGGAAAAAACTAATTCTGGTGACCCATGGGAGAGTAAATGGCCATCATGGATTGCCTTTAAGCTTAGTGTAATATACATTCAGCAACTCGAAGGTGCATTTGCTATATTTTAGCTTGTTATTCTTCTCTTTAGTCTAAAAGAAGCCTTGCTGTGCTATTTGCCTGTGTCCCAGCTACATTTCTTAATGTGCTGCAGGTTTGGATATGCACTGCCGACTGACAGAGCCTCTTGGAATGAGAATAGCAGAGTTTCCTTTGAATCCCATGTTTGCAAAGATGCTTCTGGAATCAGGTAGGAGAAGAAAGCTCACAGTTTCTTCACAGACATGTAATTGTAATATATTGCTAGACATTTGCTAAACTCAAGCTGTACTTCCTCTTGGTGTATCTGCAGTGAAAAGAATTGGTTAAAATATCTATTAAATAATTAGTCTAAGACATTTCACAGCCTAATAAGTGTAACCTTTGCCTCTTAAGTTTTCCACTGAAAGCATTCACTCTTATACTAAAAAAATCCAGGGGTTTATGTATTTTTGTTTTAAATACTATAAAAACATATTCTGCTTCTTTTTTCATTTCATTCTCTATGGGAGGAAGTTGAATGGAAGATTTCCTTTATTGAATTTCTCCATTTACTTTTCAGGAAACTTTGGCTGCTCCCAAGAGATTTTGACAATTGCTGCCATGATGCAGATTCAAAACATCTTTGTGATCCCTCCAAATCAAAAAAACCAGGCTGTAAGTTCAGTTGTGTCTCTTTTTCTGTTTGTTGGTTCCACACTTCTAGACTTCTGACAAGTATTTTACTGGTGCCTATTATAGACTGCAACGTTGTGTGAAAATAAAACAAGGGCTGGAGTTGTATCTGTTGCAGGTAAAAGGAGAAACCAAATAACAGGGGAACCTTAGAGTTCTAAAAACCTCCTTCTGGGGGCAAGAAAGGTTATAAACCAATAGTGGTCAGTGTAAAGGTTTGCAAAAAAATCCCCCAAAACCTTGCCACACACCACTCCCTTTTGAGATGAACAAAACAGGAAGGATGTAGCAAATTCTTAATAGGTAGCAGGAGCCTGATTTTAATGAATGGAGATTCTTTATCTGTTCATTTTTCTAATTTCAGTTTTAGAAGTGTTCCTGAGTATAGGGGGGCTAGTACAGTATTGCTGTTGCCCAGAGGAGCTGCCCTAGATGGTAAGAATTTTAACAGTCCCCAGGAAATACAGAGCTGAAGGGAACTGGGCATGTCAGACATGATTTCAGCAAAAATCAATCTGCCTATAAAATGATATTTCTTGTTCTGCAGGCCAGGCAACACAGAAAGTTTGCTGTGGAGGAAGGGGATCATCTGACCATGCTGAACGTTTACGAAGCCTTTGTCAAAGTAAGTCAGTGCACGTGGATGTGGATTTGCAGGGAGGTTCTCACTTCTGAATCTGGAAGTTCTGGATACAAAAAGTCCTCAAAGCTGAGGAATTACCAAGCCTATCAAGTGATAATTCTACATTAAAAGGCTCTCTGGTCACCATTTGCCACAGACCTTCCACAGTTCCTCTGAACAGGGAGTAAAAGAGAATTTTGTTGGGGTACAGCAAGGAAATGTTATGGGTAGCCAGCTGTGTTTTCAAGGTGACAGGGATTTTGGCTTGGGGAAAACAAATGTCCAAATTTCCAATGAAACTATCATTTTTTCATGTTTTACTGATGATAATCTGCATTTGAATCTGGCAATCTTTTCTCTGGTGTTAAAGTCACTGATGCTCATACCGTGTTTTTCACTGACCTTATGTTTTTACCCTGAGGTCTAACACCAACCTTAGTACTGCTCTGTAAGCTGAAATTTATTTAATAATTTTGAAATTGCTACAGCTTTTTGGGAGAAGTACATTTTGTGGGTATAAAGCACTTCTGTGGTAAAATACTTGCAGCAGTGCTGAGCTGAAGCAGTAGAACCACCCAAGTGTTTAAAGATGACTTTTTTTCCCCAGCCACAAAGCAGCCAGGCAGGCACCAACTGAAATGTTGCCCTTCACATTTTGTATCTGTGTAATTTTCTTAGAAACAGTCAGATGCAAAAGCTCTTGGAGGGAAGCAGCTCTTTGCAGAGAGAAGACCAATGAAAACAGCACTGAAAAGGTTGTTTACATTTTGAGGTTGAAAACAGACGAGTTTATGATCTGAGAGAATTAAATGGAATGGTTAATGCTCTCTTTCACCACATATGAAGAAACGAAGCACATCTGTTTGAAAATACCCCATAGCATTTGATCTGCTGCTATTTACAAGTTGTTTGAGATATGTTTTTTTAGTTATTAGTGATACATACCCTTGTTAGTTGCTCTGTAAATAGGTAACTTTCAGGGAAAACCACAATAAATGTGTTGTAGGAGACCAGAATTAAAACAGAACAAGGCTATCCAAAAGAGATTGGGTTTGCTTTGCTGATGGTATCTCATGGAGATTTTTTTCTCTTCTCCCCTGTACAGCACAGCAAGAGCTCCCAGTGGTGCCAGGAACACTTTCTGAACTACAAAGGGCTTGTGAGAGCTGCTGTTGTAAGAGAGCAGCTGAAAAAACTTCTCGTCCGCTTTAAAGTGCCAAAGAAGTCCAGTGAAGGTGGTATTTTTTTTAAGCTCTTGTCCAATACATAGTGATGGTAGTTTCCAAACTGTCAGTCTGCTCCCTGCTTTTCTTGTAACCTTTGGTGTATTTTTATCCTGGCCTCAAAATAACGTTAATTTAGACCAGATTTTTTTTTCTTAAAAATGGCTGCAGAAGAGCACTTTAGCCTATTTGTACAATTAAATTTTAGTCCAGTCTTCATTAGTTGAGTTTTCCAGCAGAAGTTACAACCACTGATTACCTGTTTAATGGACATATTTTCCCAAAGACTCATAAATAGGTCACCCTGTTCCCTCTGTCTTTTCAAAAAGGCCATTTTTGTTCAAAGTGCTGTTCAGTCTTTGGGATGTGATTTCCAGCTGTGCTGTGTGTGCAGGGGTGCCAGGACTTGTTCTTAGCACTTGTCTCTACCTGCTCTGAAAAATCAGCCTTCACTGCTCAGCTGTCACACTGGGCTGCTTTAGGGACTGAAACTCTTCATGCAGACACAGGTGGCAACATTCATTTTTTAGGCAGCAGTTTTTGCTTTGCAGTGAAATTGAAGTCAAAAGGAATTGCAGGGTTCATCTGCGCTCCTGCCTTTGCTATCAAAGCCTGATGCACTCTGAAAAGTTGCTTGAGATGATTAAGTGGTACTTTAGGGATTTTTGCCATTCCCTTGACTCATCTTACAGAAAAATCCTTCTTTCCAGGTGACCCAGATCCTGTTTTGAGGTGCATAGTTTCTGGATTCTTTGCTAACGCAGCTAAATTCCACTCCACGGGAGCTTACAGGTGACTATTACACAGTTTCACTACAACTGGTGCTTGGTTGGAAAGCTCCCCTGATGAATAAATCTAAGTTTAATCAACAAGCAGATGTTTCTCCTAATTTGCAATTAGGACCATGTGGCAGTTGATACACTAAATATTTGAAGTTCTGTATTTGCAAACTGCCTCAGTGTTTATCTCCTTTCTTTGGCAAATATAACTAAAGTTATTAATAGTGGGAAGCTGCTACTAGTAGTCATTAGATTGCTTAAAGTTAAGCAAGTCCAGTTTCAGTGCAGTGGTGTTGTAGCACTCCCAGAGCACTGAGTAAAAGCCTGAAATGCTACTTTTTCATTTAATGAAGATAAAACTCTTTTAGGACGTCAAATTATTGATTATTCCTGGTTTAAGCCTGGTTTCATCTGTTCATTAAGTGGAAATGTTGTTAATTTGCTCCAGCCCTTTCCTTCTTGCTGTTATTAAACATTCATATTGGGGCAGAAAGGAACCCAGTGTTAAGCAATAAAGAGAGGCACAGTCTGAAATAGTATCTTGCTTTCAAGGACTATCCGTGATGACCACGAGCTTCATATCCACCCCAGCTCAGTGCTGTATGCAGAGAAACCTCCACGCTGGTAAGTTAGAGCTGCTGTCTCTCCTTTGGGGATTTTTTAAGGGATTTGCAGCATCCAAATTGAATTACTTCTCTCCATCAGTGGGGGAATAGATGCAGAAGGTCATAGTTCCCACAGGGAGAATCCAAATGGCATTTCCTTTGCAACATTTTATAAGGAGTATCCAAATAAATGAGGGAAATAGGGTGGTGTTTAACTGTCAAAGAAACCTGCAGAGGTTGGAAAGCAGAGCCAGGTGACCCTGTTTAGTGGGCACCACATCTTGCACTGCAGATTGTTCTCCAAGTAGTCTCTGTACCTAAACAGAGCTAGGGTTAATTTACTTTTATGAAGCCTATTAAGGAAATGTGCTGTCAAACAGGTGCTGCAGAAATGGCAAATGGATTGCAGGGAAAGAGTTTACACATAAAATGCATGATGTGAAAAGTTGTGGCTGTAGTTCCCATTAGTTGGAATATGATCATTCCATTTGCAGGTCAAAGGTCCTCAGATAACAAACAGAAATGTGTGTGGAACTCTCAGGTCAGCATGATCAGCCTGAAGGATTTGGACTTCCCTCCTTCAGTGCCTGCTGCTGAGACGTAGAAGGATAAGCTTGTCCTGGTGTCATGGCATCCTCTCACAGGAGTTTCACTTAGCAACCTAAATTTCAGTGCTACTGCAGCTTGGGCAACCACCCTCTATTGAGGGCTTTCAGTTCTGTCTCTGCTACAGGTGTATAGGAAATGTACTTTCATTCTGGTTTGTTTTCCTCTGATTTATTTTTAGCTGTGTTAGTTGCCATGTCTCAGGATACATTTGGCAAAGAGAATTTTGGACTCTTTCCTCTTTGCTTTTGAGAGCTAAATAGCAATTAATGAGAAACCACAAACCTCAGGTGTTTGCAGCTCTGCTGTGTGTAGAAGGCAGATAGTGACTTAAGAATTTGGTAACTGCCCCTTCAGTTTGCACTTCCTTGGGGAAAATGACCTTACCTACTGAAAGTGACCTCAGAAACAGATTGCTCATGCTGGCAACCTGACTGTGCTGGCAGCGGGGATGAGTGCACATGGCTGAATGTTCCTAAATCTCTTCCCAGGAGGTGTTCTGGCAGGAGTTAAAGCTGATTTCTTCCTGTGATGCTTATCTCACTTGTCTGCAGACTGGCGCCAGGGATGGTCATGCTGGGGTTTGTGCCCTCCTTGTTGTGGGTGCAGGGTTTTGGTGCTTTGGACATCTTCCCTTATGGTATCACAGAGTAATTCCTATTCTGTCTTCCAAAGCATCAGCTGTGAGTCCCCCTTGACCCTGTTATAAGAAACATTCTTTCATATATACCTTATGGTCTGCTAGTATGTTTTTATGGCAATCTAAAGATTTTCTTAATGGGGAGAACTCTGACCAACCAGAGAGAAAGAGGCAAGAGGCTGAATTACAGCTTAAAGACTCTCTTGTCACTCTGTAAGTGCCACCTCTGGCAGCACGCGTGCAAAACTGTAAACATGCTGTTCATCAGCTCTCCCTCACTGCTTGACAGCAAACACTGTTCATTTCTGTCTCCTTTCTCCCAGGGTGGTCTACAATGAAGTCATACAGACTGCTAAATACTACATGAGAGATGTGACAGCTGTTGAATCCTCCTGGCTCTTGGAGCTGGCACCTCACTTTTACCAGCAAGGAACGGTACGGAATCGGCATAAAGGCCAAACGGTACCATTGCTGCACGAGCAGCTCTTGTGTCTGAACTTTCTAAGGGTTTATGTTCTGCTCTGGTCTAATGGGACAGAAATTAAGTTGCTTCTGTTCATTGCAGTGGTTTTAATATAAAGGAAGGGGGTAATAAGTTGATGCATGAAACGTTTTTCCCTATTTTCCAGCCAGTGGATCTCGGAGTTACAAAATGAGATCCATTTGCTGGTGAAGTTACATTTACCATCAAATCACTTTGGGAAATGAAGCCTTCAGCCATTCTACACTTCAATACAGGCACTTGGTAGCACTTCCCTGAGCAGCACTGTACTTAGGCAGTGGTCACACTTTGCATAATAATTTTAGGAGAGCCTTTGCATGTTTTGCAAATGTTTGTGAAAATCCTGAGCCTTTTTGAGTGCTAATTATGTTTACTGCAGAAAAATCAGTTCTGATCTGTTCAAATGTGAAATGGCAAAGAACATCTGCTGTTTGTGCAAACCTTTATTGCAAATTGCTCTGTGTGATACAGACACCTTATATTTATAAGTATCTTTTAGTAGTTGTCACCAACCTTTATTGACTGTCCCATGAGAATGTGTCAATCCAGACTTACTCACTGGTCATTCTGGGAACTGGATTGGTATGAAATATTATCTAAATGTCAGTACCACATGTTGGAAAATTAGGAATATTTCTCTTGTGTAAAACTTTGACTCATATGTGTAAAATTTGAGTAAGTGAACTGTTGCAAATCACACAGATTTATGTTAATTTATAGATATTCAGGCCCTTTTTCTACTGAAGGATACATCTTTGTGCTAGGAAGGAAAGGTTTTATTCCTTTGTCAAATTGAAAACAAATTACCATTGAATTGGACTCTGTTAAAAAATGTTCTTCTATAGCTTGATCTTGGTCAGTTATTTCTCATTCCAAATTTTGCAGAACTCTTTTCATATTTCATTTCACATTTGTAGGTCTCTAAGATACAGAGGCTCCAAAGATCCAGTGTAACTTCAGGATTAATACAGTTGTTAAAATCTTGTCCTTCACGCACATTCTGGTGTTTTTTGCAGATGTATTGTTGGGAGCACATTTTTCAGTGCATTTTTACACCTGGAAAATCACTTCTAGTGGGAAATTGTTCCTATGCTTGCAGCTAGTGCAGAAGAAGTAGAAGTTATTTTATTACAAGCCAGAATATCACTTTGGGGTACATGTGGGTTTTTATTTAATGGGTTTATTTCAGTTGTGTCAGTAATAAGCAGAGGTTGGATGGGTGTGGATAGTTGTGTTAGAATTTATTTTAATTGTGATTAAGGACAGAAAGCATTGTAGTTGATTTTTTTCCCTGATTTTGGTGTATCTGCTAAGCAGTTTTTTTGTTCTTTTCTTTTCTTGCAGCATCTTTCCTTAAAAGCAAAAAGGGCTAAAGTAGATGACCACTGACATGACTTCAGTTGTTGTGACATCAGAAGCAGAACCTACCAGTGATTTCAAGCTGGCTACAGTCCATTCAGCAGTCAGTTCATTAGCAATTTGATCTTCCATCAACCTAAATGTTTAAATGCCTGCCAGGATCTGTAGGGGCTTATGCATGACCAGTACATTGTAAACATAGAGCTTGCATTGTGGACATTTTAATCTTTGCCTACTTGACTCTGTTGTTAATCTGGGCATGTTGCTCCTTTTAAATAGGTAATTAAACAACTTAAAAAAGTAAGAGGACATACAGGACCACAAAAAAACCTGAAACCTTCAAGAAAGAAACAGATTTCCTGGAGTGGTACTGCCTTATGAGCGTGGGGAGTAGGGTACCCTGCCTCTTGTCACCCAGAGCACTGTGACTTACACCGGCCAAACTGAGCCTGGCTCCTGCCAGCAGGAGCTCAGGGCAATCAACTACCCCTTGAAATGCAAGGTGCTGCCATGGAAACATTGATTTCATGTTGGACCATCCCAAACTGGTGCAGCTTGTGCTCCCAGGCAGTAGAAGTGTCCTGCCCGAGGCTGAGCTGGCCCAGCTCCCTGTGCTGGGCAGCCCCTGGCTGCTGAAGTGTCTGAGTTCTGCACGTGGGAGTTGCTGTTTGAGGAGGGGGAGAAAGAGCAGCTCAGTATTTTTAAGGTGGATTAATTTTCTGCTCAATCAGGGGACTAAAGATGTATGTTCACAATCAATCAAGTTCTCAGACAGAGCTTTTCTGTTCTTTTTTATCCTATGAGAAAAAAAATGTTAACCTTCCACTGGTTGGAAATACCCATAAATTTCATCTGAGGAATATCATGGAGCTCTGTTTTTTAGCCTCTGTTGATCAGCAAAGAAGGAAATGTTCTATACTTTCCTATAAGGAACACAGTCCTTTATATTTCTTTTATTACAACTCTGTTGTTTACTGCTTGGGACTCGTTTTCCTCTGTTACTGAGGAGAAGGATGCTCTGAACAGTTGCTGCTTTAATTGGGATTCCATGGCTACTTTTCAGTAAGGAATTATGCTTGTTTGTGTTTTAACAAGGTAGCTTGGATACATGTATTTATTTATTTCCATTTTTCATTTTTACCTATTGGTATTTATTTTAGAAAGACATTGCTTGAAAATGTTATTTTTGTAATTCAGCTGATTTGATGAATGCGTTTTTTGGCATATGAACTGTTTTATTTTCTTCTTAAAGAAACCAGGATGTAAATAGGCAAAAATTTCTACATAGAACAAATGCCTTCCTCATCACAGGACTGCCTTGAAAACTTTCTTGAGAGCTTCTTTACCTTGTCCCTTCCAAGTACCTGCAGAGAGAACACGCTGTGCCACATGCACTGTGTGGTCTCCTCAGTGTGAGTGTCCTGACTGCCAGCACAAACACATGTACCAGTCTCCAGGAATGGCACCAGCAGCATGAAAACTGTGTCACCTTCCTCCTTGTTGTCCCTGTGACCCTCACCTTTGTATTACTCTCTTAGACTGGAAGCTCCTTGGGGCAGGGACTGTCTCCTAGCCAGAGCTGAGAGCAGAGTTGGAACTCACTAAAAAGATTCAATTTGCAGGTTTTTTTTCTCTTAAAGGACTGGAGAAAGAACTGAATATGAAGACTTGTCAATTGTCTGTGTTTCTCTGTCCTCTGGAAGTATTCTTAAGAAAAATAAAACTGTTGAGTTGAGGAAGCTTGGGAATGCATCACTTTGGCCTGAGCAGGGGGAGATTCCCCAGGGTGCTGGGTGGGTCTGTTGGGCTGGGCTGGCAGTGGGTGGCCACTTCATGTGCCACCTCTGAGAATTTGGGGTGGCTCTGGAGACCTGTCATTTCCACATGTTCCTTCACCTGGCTGCAAAATTCCCTCTAGGAATGACTGTGATTCCTGCTGAGGTCAGAACCCAGGGATGTCCCATGCTGCAAACCATCATAGTTGTGTAAGAATGAGTGCAGTAGGTCTTTACAAACAACAACAAAAAAAAGAGAAATTGAGACTTGCCTTTTTGGCAGTTTTACAAACTATTGAGTATGAGCACACCCAGAACAGGCAGACCTTACACTAGAGGTGCAGGTTCAGAATAACTGTTCTCAGGATCCAGACTGAGGTCACCTTTAGAGACAAAACACTGCTCACATCAGAGGTGTGGACTCTTGGAAGGTGTTGGAAGACAGAAAACTTAAAAAACGCCTGAAAATCTCTTCATTTTGTAAAGCTTTGGCGTCCAGCTCCCTGCTAGATTAGTACAGAGCATTCTGCTTTAAATAACTTTGTGTAAGGAGGTAGCTCATTGCCTTGGTGCTGGCTCTTTGCTGCCTTGACAGGCTGTTGTGGGGGAGGTTGGGGTCATTTGAAGGTGGTTGACAGGAGTTTAGGAAACATTTAAGGATTTGAACCCTGGCTTTTAGAGAATGAGGGTAAAATATCAGCTTGTTGAATCAAAATGCTGCTTGGGATAGAAGTCATTCCACTGCTGGCAAGGAGATGATTTTTTAAAAAAGTAAATTTACTGCCCATTGACATCAAATGCCCGTGGGGTAAAAAAAAAGGGTGCACTCCTCAAGCCCCTCAAAGTGCTGTCAGTGTTTCTACTCAGGACTTCAGTATTGTCAGCTCTAGAAGAAAATGAAGTTAAACTGGAATAAAGATTCAGCCAAGAAAATATTAATTGAAATATATTTCCCTTCTTGTGGATTAAAAGTAGTTCTGATGGACTAGTGGGAAAACAATCACAATTCTTTTTGGTTAGTCTGAAGAAGAGGTAAGTAATTAAAAACTGGGAGCCTTGGTTGCAGGGAAGGAGGGAGAGAGGAGAGCAGGGAAGCAGAGAGCCTTTCAGAATCCCTTCTTTTGGGAGCATCAGTGTCATGGATAACTGCTCATCTCAGGCAATTTTACTGAAAGCAGCTTGGAAACAGGTTTATTACTCTAATTTCATGTTAATCCCTTTCAAGTGATCATACCATCAACAATTGGCGAAGGAAATCTACACAACAACTCAGCATTTAGAGTAAGTGTCTCGGTTGGGGCTTGGAATAAACAAGTTGCAAGATGAACATTAGCAGCTTGTGGAAAAACTGTTCTTGTATCCAGTTTTTGGCTTAAAACTGGCTGCATTTTGAGAAAAGTGCCAGTAGATGGCAGGCACCGGTTTCAAGAAGTATCTTGGGGAAAAACTAAGTGGCCAGTTCTTCAAAAGTTTCCCTTATTCTTCAGTTTTAACATTTAATTAGTTTAATGGTAAGTGGGATGAGAAAGGGTAAAGGAAAAAGCTGTTGGTGGCTGCGGGATAAAGGCAGTACTTGAGGTGCAGAGATTAGTGAAAAGCCCAGAGGAATGAATGTCCTGCTGGTTGCCCTAAAAAAACCCCCAAAATTCCCAACCAGGATATTCTGTAGTTGTTCTTTCACCCTGAGTCATAAAAAATGGCAGTTTGTCCACACTTCACATTCACTACAAAGGAATCTTTGAGCTGTGTTGGATTCTAGCCACTATTGTAATAAACAAAATTAACAGTTTAGTGAAAAAAAAAACAAAACCCAAACCCAAAACCAAGCAAAGAAACCCCTCTGTTCTGTTTGTGGCAGCATGGCAGATGTGATTTGTCTCAGAGGATGCAGGAATATCGTCCTGCTCCATTCCAAAATTGGCTTTTTCAGGGCTGTGGATGTTCAAGGCTGTGAGATGCAGGGGTTGTGTTGCCAATTACGAACCATCAAAAATTGCCTGGAAAAAAAAAATCCCTCTTTTCTCCTTTCTAGAATAATAGTTAGAATTAAAAACAACTAAATGAATTTAATTTGTCTTTCAGATTTATTTGAACTCTCCCTTACAGCTCCTGGAGAGCACAGAGCATCAGGAGCACCACTCAAGGAAATCCCTGATGATGTTCCCTGTGGGATCAGGGGATGGCTGCAGCTGCACATCCCACCCTTGCTGCTTCCTTGCTTTCCCAGGTCCAAGGGTGCTCCCTGTGCTCTCCTCCCAGGCTGGGTGCTGCAGGCAGAGGCAGAAGGGGATACAAGCTGAGGTAGAAGCAGTCACAGGAGGATGTTTCCTGTCCTTGGGATGTTTCTGATGTCCTCCCACAGATGCCTGGAAGTGGGTGGGTGTCCCTGCTTTGCTTGTGCAGCCCCTGCCTGCAAGGCTCCCTTCCACCTGAGCAGGGATCACCCACCAGATCCTGGTGGACTTTCCATCCTGTACTGCTTTGCTGGGAAAAGTCAAAACTTACAGGAGGGAACAGGACAGAGAGCAACATATCACAGCAGCTTCTTGGTTCCCTTCAGCCAAGGAATAGATTGTTTATTGCAGATGGCTCTTGGCAGAGAGAGGATCCCATCAGACAGGGAATGTTTTGATGTCAGGGAACATCTTCCATGAGCCAGGTTTTATGGAGCTCCTGCTGCTTCTCCCTTTGGTGTCTGGGGAGACACCAGGGTTTCATCAGCTGTGCAAAGATCCTGCTGCAGCCAGGGCAGGGAGGGGACTCTCTGGGAGGGGCTGGGACCTGGGAGAGCCAGGATCATGTTCAGTCCTGCCCCAGGGAGCAGGATCTGCCTGGCCCTGCTGCTGTGCTGGCACAGGCTGGGGCAGTGCTGGAGGGAGGCATCCATCACAGAGGCAGCTCTGGATGTAAATACAGGCTGGGACAGTGTGAAATAGTGATGGCCATTAGGAGCTGTCACAGCAGCCAGGACACCAGGAAGGCTTTTTGCAGCTCCCTGGGGATGCTGGGCAGCCTGGCACATGGAGGGGGGTGTGTGTCAGAACTGCAGCAGTGTTGAACAAGTCTTGTCTTACTCCAAATCAGTCTTTTTGGAAGTTGCAGCTGCTGCTGATTTAACCCTTGGCACTGCACAGGTGGGAGAACAGTGTGTCACAGGGGTGAGGGATTGATCAGGGAAGCCTTTAAATTAGCTAGAGAAGCAGAAAGTGATTCCTCCTGCAAGCATTTCCAGGGGAGGTCATTCCTGGCTCTGTTACAAACCCTGCCCTCAGAGCTCACCTGTCTGAGCACCATCACAGCAAGGAGTCAGTGCAGGGGTTGGACACCTGACCTGCCTTGCAGGGCTCACCATGGAGAGAAGGGAACAGTTCTTGTGGTGTGTGTGTGTTTCTTGTTGGCAGCAGGGCACATCTGCCTTGCTGTGCTGAGATCACCAGGCTGTCACTGCCCCTTGGTCTGGCCAAGGGTCCCCACGTGGTGATGCTTGCAAGGTGTCCACATCCCCTAGCACTGATTTTCCAAGCAGCTATCAACACTCATGTTATGCTCTGTTTCTCATCCTGTCCCCAAAATATATATGGAAAAGGCTGATGTTGAGTGAATCCTATAAATGCCAAATGGCCCCACTCAAACCTCACAATCCCCTGCTCAGAGTGTCCCTGCTGGTGCCACTTGTGGGCAGGATCTGCAGCAGGTGAGCAGTGTAACCCACTGTGTGCAGGTTACTCTGTGGTGTTTGTGCCCTTGGTGGGATTCATCGTTGCACCTTTCAGTTTCAGCAGCATTTGGAGGCCCCCTGAGGATGTGCTGCACCACAAGGAAGCCTTGTGCAGATGAGTGAGGAGATCCAAGAGGGAATCACTCATCCTTAAATGAAGGGGTTGGTACAGGTTGGTAAGAGCAGCTGCTGCTCTGGATCTGCTCAATGTCCTCCTGCTGCTCTCCATCCAAAAGCTTTTCACAGACACCTCCTAACTCTTGTCCCTTTGTCACAAAGTCCTCTTGAGTCTATTTAAGGGTTGTCTTGTGACTGTGAGGACTGGAATACGGAGGGAAGATGTATTGTAGAAGGAAATCTCAGGGTCTGGGGAGGCTGAAATATGTGGGAACCTGCTACTCAGTCATTTGAGTGAAGTTCCCATTAGGGTTTGGAAACTTTCCAGGAGCCCTTGTACCTAAGCAAGCAATAAATTCTGGCAAGACAGGAGTTTTAGGCTTTGCCAGAATTCCTGCATCAGGTGCAGTGAGAGGAGAGTGGAGCTGAGCCTGACAGAGCTTTGCCCAGGGCACAGCCATGGAGGCAGGCACAGTGCTGTCACCAGCTCTTCCCAGAGTGGGTGCTCCAGGGAAAAACAGCTTCAAGGACTCCAGAGGCACTATCAACCACTTTGGAGCAGGCTGCTTTGTGTATTTTTACCAAAGTTAGTAGATAAACATTGAATATTCACCTCCTTCCTCCAGAATTTTGTGCTGGAATGACTTTTTGTTCAGAAACAAGGAACTGGAACATGTAAATTTTGCTGTTGACTTTGTCTCTCTCTGGGTAAATCCACTTGTAGTTCATTTTACTGAAGTGTAAATACGGCTGAAATTTTATCTCCTACAGCAGTAGGAGCCTGCAGTGTCTGTCAGATTTGTTGACACCCACAAACATGATGCTTTCTGGAAGGCAAAAATGGTTTTGGCAAGTGGGTTTGCGTGTTTGGAATTTTGTCACCAAAACTGGCTGAGATGGTTTGAGAGAAAACTCTTCTTCCTAAAAGTGGAAGCAGCAGATTGCTGACATCTGATATTTCTCAGTGCTGACTGATCTTTAAATGCTGTGCCTGATTTCAGTTGCACTTTTTTCCTCACTTCACTCTCTCTGGCTGAGTGGCAGAAAGTATTTTGCCACATCCCTCTCCTCGCTGTGCTTTTCTACTGCAGAAAGATGCAGACCTGCAAAGGAAGCTTGTTTCCCCTCCCTTTGTGTTCAAAAAACTGTGAAAGGAGCAGGGTGAAACTTCAAAACATGGATAAAGGGTTAGAATCTTCCTTGGGAAAAAAAGATCAAAAATGTTTTTAATGTAAGTTTTCAGTGAAAAAAACCGAACAAATTAAGATTGTGGCACTGTCTGCCACAGCCCAGCTGTTGAGGTGTGTCTCTCCAAGATGTACTTTGCACACACACCCACAACAGTCCAACTCACTGAGCCTCTGCAGCTGAAATGAAAATGTCCTTCTAGAGCCTTCCAGCATCTCTCATTTCCTTCTGCAGGCCAGTGTGGCTTTGGCTGAAGGGCTGGTGTGGCACAGCCAAGGTGGGAAGCATTGAGAAAGCTGCAGTCAGCAGGCTGCTGTTAAAATCTTGCTGCTTACGTGATGCTGAACAGATGATATGGAGCTCCTCATGGAGCAGCACGGGGCCAACACGTCACGAAAAAAGGCAAGTGAACCAAAATTAATGATTATGAGGAGCAGCTTTTCCAGGCAGCATCTTGTCTGTGCAGTCAGCATGGTTTGATGGTTTGGAAGCTCTTCTAACATCTTTAAAGAGTAAATCGCTCATCACTGTAGTGTAAACTTGCATTAGTTATTTACAGCTACATACATGAAAGGGCTCTGGGTGTGAGTCAGGGAGCTGTGAGGGCTGACTTTGGGGTGTCTGGCTCCTGCAGTGGGCACCACAGCCTTGTGTGGGTGTCTGATCTTCCAAGCAGTGCAGAGGGACTGCTGATGCCAGAGGATAAGGTGCATGGCACCCAGTTTGCTAGCTGAGATACCTGAGATAGCCAGGGAAAAGTGGGTTTGAGGTGGCAGTGCCAGTGCCAGCTCAGCTCTTTGAGGCACTCTGAAACCTCTGGTGGAACTGAGTTCCTAAAAGCCTCCCATAAAGTGATGTAGAGAGAGGTAAACCAGTTCTAAAACTGGAAGCCCAGGACTCAGACCCCAGTGAGACACGGATGGCCAGCAGTGATTTGCCTGTGCACGAGTTACAGCCCCTTCTGAGGGAGAGGGACAGTCCATTTCACTGGCCTTTGCCAGTAAGTGTGCAAGGAGTGAGTTCCTACACCACACTGCTGCAGAACAGTTAAAACTGCAGAACAGTTAAAATTCCAGTTATAGGAACAGATAAGTGAGAAATTCCTGCCCTGCATGTTGGCTCAGGTGCATTCACTCAGACTATGGTGGGACTTCCAAGCCCTCTTCAGCAGCAAGTGGTGGCACCCACCATCTCCAGGAGAGGGGTCAGGGTGTAAAGAGGGGACCTGGGCACCCCTGAGCACAGCTCTGCTCCCCCTTCTCAAAGGGAACCAGCATCACAGCACCCTGGGGAAAGACTGTGGTTGCAGCTGTGTGAAAACAGCTTCACAAAGAGCCTCAAATCCCTCTACAAGTGGTGTTTTTTCTGTGAGAGGGATGCTGGGCAGAACATCTGGGTGGGGGTTTGGATGGGGCAGGAGCTGGGGGCCAGCCCCATGAGCTGGGCACAGCTGGTGCAGACCCAGGGCCAGGGGTGCCTGCCACAGGCGCTGGGGTTAATGGTGAGGCTGGGGAGCCTGGGATGCTGACAGCAGGGCCAGCCAGGCCCGGAGGCACTCAAGTAACAAATTGAACAGTGAATATCTTAAGATGACTTTGGTTTATTGTCCAGATCAGGTCAGCGGAAAAAATATTGGGAGACTGAACAAAGAGACAGGCTGCTTTAGCAGATAAATGGACTGATCATTTCGTATTGAGGAACAATCTCTAAAACATAGTTTACTGCAGAGCTGAGGGCTGAAGCATTTGCTGATGCCAAGAGCTCCTTCTTTGACCCTCGGCACACGTGGAATTAAATGGCGCGGTGTTTTTTGATGGTTAAACTCCCCGAAGAAGACACTCCATTTGTTACCAGGGCTCTGATGAAGTAAAGTGTGGTTTATATGTACAAGGCCGGCCTTCAACTCATCTCAGAATGAATGGAGAGGTAAAATTGAATTTTACACTCCCGCTGCTATGATTAATGTGCGGGCTCTGGGAGCCGGTGCCGGCCGCAGGAGGGCAATGCAGGCTCATGTGCAGGAACGTCCTGCCTCACCCTGCTCGGGGCAGGGCAGCCAGCTGGAGTGGGGCTTGCATGCATCAAAGCTGCTGCAGGAAAGTCCTGCCTCACACCTGCATGGGGCAACAGCCAGACCAAGCGGGGCCTGCATCCTTGAAAGCTGCTGCAGGAAAGTCCTGCCTTACCCCTGCCTCACCCTGCTCGGGGCAGGGCAGGCAGCCAGAGCAGGGCCTGCATCCCTCAGTAGCTGCTGCAGGAGTCCTGCTTCACCCTGCACAGGGCAGGGCAGCCAGACCAAGTGGAGCCTGCATCCCCCAGTAGCTGCTGCAGGAGTCCTGCTTCACCCTGCACAGGGCAGGGCAGCCAGCCAGAGTGGAGCCTGCATCCCTCAGTAGCTCCTGCAGGAATGCACCTGCGAGCGCCATAAATCCCGCCGGCTCCGTCCCAGCGCCGCGCTCTGCGTCAGGCTGCACCTGACAAAGGAATAAACTTGTTCGATGGATGAAAGAGCACGTGGACATTAAATCAGGGTCTGATGGCAGGGACTGAGAGGGCTGGGCAGGGGTAGGGCTGCTCAGGGAAGGGCTCAGTGTTGGACAGGGGGCCGTGCAGCTCCGTCCTCTGGGATGGCTCAGAGGAAGGCACAGGAAGACCCCAGGGGTTTGAAAGCTTCTCAGGGCAGGACAGGGACAAAGTGCTCCAGAGTCCCGAGTGTGTGTGTTGTTCTCACCCACCACAGGAGAAAAGGAGAGGCTGAGACCTGTCCATGACTTCCTTTGGGGTTGAGTGGCTTCTGTAGAAGGGAGCTGGCAGTCAGGATGTGTGGAGCATCCTTACACTGGTGGGAGGTGATGGCAGCAGCACTCACCATTGCACTCTTGTTCTGCTCCCTGGGCCTCTGCTTGTCCTGCTGGGCAGAGTGTGCTGCGTGCCTGTGGTTCCTTTCCCACAGTCCCAGTGGGGAACAAGCTTCTGGGAAACCCTTCACTGGTAAAAAATGTTCCCTGGCCCTCCTGCATGTTCTGGGCAGTCCTGCTGCTTCATCTACATCATGGTGATCACCTCCTTCACCTCGACCACCATGCTTAGTGATGGTTCACCTGGGTGGGCTACAAATAAATCCTCCCTTCTGGTCAGTCCTTGGATGTGGGAATGATCCAGCCCCACTCACTGCTTGGTGCCCCTGATTTCCTTGGCAGCATTTGTACCCATGGTGCTCAGCTGTTAAAGGGTGGTGTGTTCATTGAAAATATACATTTCAAAAGGTATAAATCAGGAAAATGTAGGGCTAAGTACTGCAGAGGACAGCTCCTATGTTAATTCAGGTAGTGGAATACTTTCCCTGAGATTTACTGTACTATTTGCCTAAAAATGGAGCAGTTCAAGCCAATGACATACGTGAAAAGTAGAACAAGGCAAGCAAGCAATTGTCTTTCATCATCTCTCCAGCCTTGACCTCAGGACTTTGAAAGGCGAAAGATCAGAGCTGGCAACAGGGAAACAACATGGAAACCTTTTAGATCTGCTCTGCTGAAACCAACAGAGCCCCCACCTATGTGACTGAAAATAGAACTACATAAATCATTGCTTCTTTTTCTTTTGCCTTCATAAACTGAACTTTTACATGTCAAGTATCAGGTGAAACTTATTTTATTTTTTATTTTTCTTTTGGAATAAAAAAGCAGGAATACTGGTTTAGATCTTACGATTTATTTATTGTTTTTAATTCTAGATGAGTTATTTGCTTTTAGATATTTCTAAATTGAGGTACGTTTCTAAGGTTCTCTACTAGAAATGATTCTCTCAGTTTCATCTTAAGATGGGAACTGTACTGTGCCCTTACTAAATGTGAAGTGCACAGGGCAGAAAGCCCAGAGTTCTGGAAATGAGCCTGTTTGCAGGAGTGGTTCTTCGTGGGTAAATTTCTCAGATGTTGAGAGTGGAATGAGTTGATTCTTTTCAGGCAGCACCTTGCTAGTTTTGAGAACAGTTCCCTGCTTCCAGAGGCGTGTCTGGAGAGGCTTCTCCTTCCTGTGGCCAGGTGCAGTGGAATTAAACACTCCCTGCCCTAAGGAGGGCTCTGCTTTCCAGTGTTCCCCAAAACCAGCTTTGGTCTTTAAACTGATATAGTTTAGAAGGTATTAAACAGTGCTGTTTGTTCTACCTTGCTGTGCAAAAATAACTTTGTTTTGCTTTCTGAACCACGGAGCTGAGAGGAAAAGTTCTATTGGTGAGAGAGAGAAACTTCCTCTGGTAAATCTGAGCCCTCCAGCCCAGGCTGGGTGGTGTGGCTGGGGGCAGGGAGCTTCCAAACATCTGCCTCAACTCAGCCCCTCTCTCCCAGCCACGGGCACCCGCTGACAAACAAAGAACGGCTGAAGGATAACAATGAGTCAGGTGAAAAAAGGAAATTGTTTTTTTGACAATCTGCTGTTGGGCAGGGGGGGAAGGCAAAGCACCCTGTAAGAATGAAAAGCCTGGGAGAAAGGGGATAAGTTAACATTAAATGGGCATGTGGTGACAGGGAGGGAAATGGTGGGACAGCTGGAAATGCAGCAGGAGCCTGGAGAAAATCGATACGAGATAAGCGTTCCAGGGGTAGTGCTGTTCATCAGGTGACAAAGTTAAAGGCAGCGAGACACTAAAAGTGAGAAAATATCACTGACCCCCTGCAGTATTGATCAAACAGCTGAGACACTCAAGGCCAAAGTCACTAATAAAGTGAGACGTATCAGCAAGAAGCCCATGAGAGCAGATGAGTTGGCTTCCGAAGGTCTTAAAAATAAAAATAAAACATATCTGCAAAAGTTCTTGTTAACCATCTTCTTTGTCTTGTTAAGTGCAAAGCAGACAAAGCAGCTTTGTTGGGAGGCACGGAGGAGAGCCATGAGGTTTGCTGTGCTATTTGGAAACTGAGTGGATTTTGTGCAGAGAGAAAAGAAGGAGCCTGTGATGCTGGGGAGGGACAGCAGCTCTGCCAGGACACCTGCAGAATCCACCTGAGCTTTGGGTCATGGCCCAAGCCTTAAATGGGTCAGTCTGGTCACCTGAGCACCTGTGGTGACACCTGAGCACCTGTGGTGGCACCTGAGCACCTCTGCCTCAACAGCCCCAAAGCTCAAGCCTTGAATCTGTTCTCACAGGGAGGATCAGGTGATTTTTCTCCTTGGTTTTCTCTGACTGCACGTGGCTGAGGGAGACAGGTGAGGACAGGCCTCTGCCAGGGCACAGCCATTTCAAATAGGAACAATAATTAAATAACAGAAGTTTATTCCCTGCCTCCTCCCCCTTGAAATGCCCGAAATTGTGCCTGGAGGGTTTGATGCTCTCGTTTCCTGCTTGAAATAGGCTCAGGTCAGCCTGTTGTGTTGGTGGAGGCAAACCTGCACTATCCTTGACCATCTCATGAACTAAAACTTGTCCCAGAGCTGGATAAGAGGCTCTTTGGGCACTGTCTAAATAGTCCAACTCCAAGACACTTCAAAAAGACTTTTTATGGTGAGAGGACAGTGTGAAAGGAGAGAGGTAAGGAGTTGTAAAGAGAGCAAATGTGTTTAAAAATGTTGCCTGGATAAGGCACCAGAAGAGATGAATGAGGCTGAGTAGTTGGCTACTGGGGGGAATGGAATAACTTCATTTTTGGGTCTTGATGCTGCTTGTTAAATAAGAATAACTCCCCTCTCCTCTCTTCTTGGAATTAAAGGCATCAGGAGAGATCTTTCACCTCCCCTGTTTTTAATGGGTAAGATTTGTGAGTGGTTGTTCTCTGCTGGGAAATGCATAATTTAAACATTTGATACAGGTCCAGCTAGTCCCTTGCAGGTGTGTGGATTTTGAGGGAATAATTCTTAGATAGATGCATCTGTGCAATGAAAAACCAGTACATTAGAATAGCTCCTTTTGTTTACTATTTTTATCTTCTAGCAAAATCTTTGCTATTTCACATGTTTCAGGAATAGGTGAGTTAGGAACTAAATGTTCTGCCTGATCTCTTCAATGCTGAAATGCCCTTTTATTCCAGTTCTTAGTGTGTCTAGGAAGGGCAGTGTCCCAGAACTAGGAGAAACAACAGAGAGGCTCTGTCTAGGTTATTTTGTTGAGCTATTTTAGTTATCCCATCATCTGCACCATTATCTGTTACATGAACTTTTATCTTTGTGCACTTTTACCTGCCTTTATTGTGGCTGAATACTGGGAAAACAGAGCTACTTGGGAAAGAAAAGGAAAAACTCCACCCTTTTGTTGGTTTTTTATGAAAGATAACTTCCCCTGGCTCCTGTCTTTGCTCTGGCTTTTGCCTCTCTCCCTGTTGGAGCAAAGCAGGGAAGGAAGATGAGAGAAATACTGTCTGAAGGTAGACATGAGGTCCCTGTTGTGGTGAGGATGGAGTGCCCTGAATGAAAGTGTGCTGTGAGGAACCTGAGCACAGGAACTGGCAGGTCCCCAAAGGAGGTGTTTTGGGGGAAGAGGAGAGTCCACAAAGGAAGCTGGCAGAGGACAGGGATTTATGTAGCTCAGCTGTAGGGAATAGGGGCTAAAGGGATTGCTGGATTCATCAGGTTTCTGTGATAGTAGAAACAACTGCACCTTAAATTCCTGTTTGAAGACCCTAAACCCAGAAAACTGTGGGGGTTTTTTGTTTGTTTGTTTTTTTTTTTTGTTTTTTTTTTTTTTTTAAATGGGTAGAGTTACCATTGAAAATGTTTGCAAAATTTAACTGTGACATTGACCATTTTATAGACAGCAAGGTTGGATCAGCCAGCAAAGAGAGACTAATTTAATTAAATCAATGTGTGATTGCTAAGCCTCATAATAAAATCTTAAATAAGAACTTTGGAGAGAAAAACTGATTACATTTCCAGGCTATAAAATGGAACAACTGTTTTTTCATTAAATACTTTTGCAAAGGTTTAGAAAATGACTGACTTCTTCCTCTCTTCATTTCCCCATCCCTTCACATGACAGAAAAACTGGTAACCTGTTTTGGGATTTTTCTTTAGCTGTTGGGTCTTCCAGCCTTACGAGTTTGAGCATGTAGTGGGAAAAAGAGGAAAACCCCACTGCAACCCTTTGCACCTCTGTCCCTTCAGAAAGGGACAATTGTGCTTCTTTTGGTGTTTTCAGATGTTTTCTTTCAGCCAGATTTCGTTACCTAAGTCCAGAGCAATGCCCAAGATTTTCAAAAGCTCAGTGATCTTGGGCATGTGACTGTGGGGTGCACAGGTATTTCTTGCACACCCTGGTGAGTTTTATATTCTACTGAGCCTGTTAAATTTCATGATTCTTTTTTCCTAGGAGATTTTGAAGGAGATGACCCTGGAGCAGGCCAGGTGCAGGAAGGTGCTGCTGATCTCCAAAGAACATCACTCCCCTGCAAAAGGGATTTCTCCCAAAATATCTGCAGTTGACTGTACTACGAGGGTCCCAAAAGGGTTTTGTTAAATCTGCTCTTAAAATAAAGAACTTTTCCTTGCCTTTCAAGCAGCCACTTTTTCATGCAGCTTAGACATTCCACTTAGCTTGTCTGCAGGTGTTGAGAAGTGCAGGTGCAGTGTGGCTGTTCCATACCCCCTTCTGGACCCAGGCTCCATCCCAAAACTGCTTTCTCTGTGCCTGTACCCCCTCCCAAAGCTGAGCCACCTCCTGATGTGCTGCTCACATGGAGCCTTTCCCAGAGCTCTTCCTGAGGAGCACCAGGTGAGACTGAGGGGACACGAGGAACTGGGCAGTGATGTGCCAGCCCTGGAGTCTCTGTGAGCACATCAGGCCTGCTGGGATGGAGGAGCTGGGTATTTAGGGGAGGCACCACCCCAGCACCACCCTGCTGTTTGTATTTGTCTAATTATCATTGCTCTTTGCTTTTTCCTGCAGTGGATGAGTTCTGGAGGAGGGTTGGAGGGAGTGGGTGGTGCAGGGGGAAGGGAGCAGTGATTTTTGGGATGGGGGTCCCAAACTGGAGAGGAGGACACTGACCTTGCTGAGCATCCAGGGGCAGCCCCAGCTGCTGGTGTGTGCTGTTTGCTTGGGTGGGGACTGTGGTGGGATTTAAGATTGTTTTCACCTGTAAGTGCCAGTTATTCATGTTTTAATTTCTAAGTATCTCCCAACAAGCCCACAGCTGTTCTGAAAGTGACCCATTTCCCTGTGAGACCTGAAGAGGTGTTATAAGACTTCTGAGACTGTGATCCAAGCATTGTGCTCATCCTTGATAATCTCATTATTCCAAGAGTTAGTTTAACAAATCAAAGCGTTTGAAACAATAACTTTCATTTCTGGGAGCCAAAGATAATTCTGGGTTTTTCAGGGCAGAAATCTTTACCCAAAAAGCAGATGTAGCTCTATAACAGCCCTTCCATTGGTGGAGCACGTTGGTGGCTGCAGTAAAGCACATCTGCCCTTGAGGCACCACAGTTTTATAAGGATATTCCATGGTCTTGTGTAGGCTGGGTGTAATTATGATGGGAAATTAAACCCTGATGCATATTTTTTATTATTTTTTGTGTGTGTGTGTGTGCGTGTGTGTATCCAGTAACCTGCCTTCTGAGAGCATTGCTTGCTTGTTTTTTTTCCCTTTGATCAAGAGGTTCCCAGACTGGTGCTGCTGAGCCCCCAGAGGGATCCTCCCTGTGCTCTAATTTGGGGTCAGGGATCCTGTCCTGGTGAAATGCAGATAGTTTGGCCTCCTGGCGATTTAGAAGGGTGGGGAAAGGACAGGACATTTTGTGAGGGCGGAGAGTGGGGTATTCCTACTTCACTGAGAAACACACAAATGAGAAATCTGGATGGGTCACAAGAGGAGATCTAGCCCAGTATCAGTTCAGCCAAGCTTTTGTTAATTGAGCCTTTTTATTTGTGTTTGAGCAAGTTCATTGTGATGTCTTTAAACACTTGCAACAAGTCTAAATTCCTGAATCAGTAAGGGAGGGGGGGAGGTGGAATTCTTTGGCCACATCCAAGTAGCAAAGAACAGTTTGTACCTTCTCTAGCAGAATTTGAATGTGGTGCCACAAATCTTCCCTTGTTTTGTGGGATACTTAACCATCTTGGACCAAGAAAGCTCCACAACTTATAACCTGGCTCTTGTCTCACATGTGAGGATACATGTGGAATATGTATAGGTGCAGTGAAGGAATTCTATGGGATACTTTTAGATGCAATTCAGGAGTTCTATCAAGGCTCATTTCTATTCCATGGATCACATGTTTTTATGCAGTTTTTCTGCTTTGTTTTTATTTTTCTACCTGTTATTTTTGCCACCTGATTCCCAAGAAGAGGTTTCTTGACATCTGCACAAGCTGGTATCATGCCCTAACCTGTGATTATGGAGAATTTCATGCTTATATTGCCCTCTGTGGCTGATCTTGGGCTGTTCTGACAGAGAGCCTTCCACTGTTGATCAGAGCTGTGTTCAGTGAGGTGAGGCCTTTGCAAGAGAGTCTTGTGACCCTGCCCCAGGGAGCAGCTGAGGTGCCACCCTTTGGGATGCCCTTGGTTTCTGGGAAAGCACAGCTTCTTCTCACAGTGGATAAACAGTTGGATGAGAAGGAAGAGATGGGGCCTGGATCAAAACCAGAGGGGTTCCTACCCCAGGGCAACACAACTTTGTTCTGGTGATATCTCAAGTAGAAGCTTTGGAGGGTGTTTGGAACCCAGTACCCCAAACCCAGTGTGACCAAATACAGGTTTTCCACAGTGAAAACAGCCCCCCTCACAGACCCTTCCCTGCCTCCCCTCCCCTCTGCAGCTGTGCTCCCTGTAGCACCCGGATCTCTGAGAGCCACAAACCCGCCCCAGGGGTACTCTGAGGCACTGTGCTGGGGATTTGCTTGGGCAGGGCTGGGAAGGAGTTCTGTTCTTTGTCCTCAGACAAAATAGTCCAGGATTATTGAAATTCATGGTGGGTAGGCATCAAAAGAGCATTTCTTTCCCTTGAGCAGCTTGTTCTGTTAACTGCTAAACCTTGTAAAGCAAAGCCATCCTTTCCTCTGGGGACAGGAAGGGTTTTGAAGCTCTGTTAGAGCGAAGGTGTTTTGTCTCTCACAATCAAAAATCAGCGTGCTCAAGGATAAGATCTGCTTGTACCTGGGCATTCCTTGGTGAATGAATTGGAAGGGTATTGGCTGAATTTCCCAGCCATTCCAGCTCTTGGCTGAGCATCCCTGCCCTCCCCTTGCCCTGGTGTGCAGGCAGGTCCTGGTCCAGAGACCTCTGGGGCCAGGTTTAACCTCCCCCTTGAGTCACTTGATCTGGGAAGGAAAGAAACAAAAGATCTCAGCTCTAAAATGGCCCAGCTGAAGCCAATCCCAGGGCACACGATGGTAATGGCCAATTATGATGGGATTATAAAAGATGGCATTACAGCACTGGAAGTATTGATTGAGCCCTTAGCCACAGAGACACTGAGAGAGAGAGCAACAATGAGGGGGAGATCAATATATGCATTTTTAGGCCTATTTATCTCTGGGTGATTTTTCCATTCCCCTTCCTGTTCGATATGGCATAATTTACCTTCATAAAGTGTTCAGCGTCAGGGGTCCATTATCAGAGTAATCAGTTTTGATTAGTAGAGAAAGGGTACAAAATTGTTTAGCCTCTAGATAGAACTGTGAAGAGTGAGTAAACTATGCTTGACAGCACCTAATGCAGTTAGAATGTAGACTTAATTTGATTCCAATTCTTTATGGCTTTCCATGATTTCAAGCATCTATTGGTTTGTTAGAAAAATATAATAGGAAATGGGCTGTGGCAGGTGGGAGGGGAGAGGGAGGAGAGAGATAATTTAGGTGTTTGCAGGATGCAATTTCCCTCCATATAAACATTCTAATGCAATTTGATGCCTGCTGTGTTTTGGTGAGCCAGGCAGGAGCTTTTATTTTTCAGCTTCATTTTTAGCACTTTGAGGATACTCAGGGGGTGACCCAGTCTGGGTGGTTGGGTGTTTATTCCCAATGCCACCTGCAGCTCTGACCTGCAGCTCAGAGCTGGGAGTCAGGGCTCTTGTCTTTCCTTCCCAGCTCTTTCCCTTGAATGGTGCTGCAGCATTGGCCTCCTCCTCACTTGTGTTTACTCCTTTTAAAGTGGAGTGGAGGATCTTGTAAAAGGCATTCGTGGTGGCAGAGGTTTTGGAGATCCTCTGGTGAAGTCACTCATTGATCAGAGGGGATTCATGCTACTGAACACACTGTCAGTGTCAGGGAAGGGCCAGCTGGGGTTTCACTGGGCAGTGACTTCACTCTGCTCCAGCTCTCAGGACAACCAGCAGAGCAGTGTGCTGGAAAGGATCAGCTGCTCTCCCAAACTTCTGCAGTCTGCTGGTTTGAATGCTCAGTTGTTGCTCAGTCCACCTCAGTCGTGCCTGAGGCAGCTGGTCCACAACAATTCCACTTCTGCCGGGTGGACACAGAGGTCAGTCAGGTAACAAATAACAGGAGAAGAGTGGGGACAGTCCCTTCAGGTGGGTGACCCCTGGCATGTCCCTGGTCGTGGTGGGAAGTGCTGCTCAGGGCCCAGTGCCTGTCACATCAGGGTGCAGAGTTTAGTCCCAGTGCACATCCCAAAAGGAGAAATCCTGATCCCTGCTGCCCCTGCTCTGCTCTTCCAGTGAACTGGCAGGAGGATTGAACCCCTCCCTGAGCTGGACCAATACTCACCTGTGGAGAGGAAGGAGCTGTGGGGGCAGGTCCCCTCCTGCACACCCATGGCAAAAGGCAGCTGGCTGAGACATCTGCACCTCTAAAACTTTATGTGATGGTGAAATTGACAATAAAACCTGAGTGTAGCCTTGGTTCCATGCCTGAAGTGTTTGGTTCTTCTGACATTCTTTCCCAGGAAAAACTTGGTAAACATGAGGAATGTTTTTGTAACTGTACCTATGTTATTCATTCCTTCTGACAGGAGGGACTTCTTGATGTCCCTCTGGTTTGACCAATGTGATTGAAGAGGTTTGCCTTTGTTTCACCAATCAAATTGGTCTGTGTAAAATAGTATATAAGGGAGACACCATCCCTAAATAAATAGTCATTTTGTAGCCTTCTGAATCTCGGAGTCTGTGTCTGTGTAGTGTAAACCAGCAACACCTGAGTGTGCCAAGCCCCCCTCCTCTTAGCTGAGGCTTTTAAACTCTTCCCAGATGCCTCTCTTGTTCTAAATCCTCCCCCAATTTTTTTCCTCTCTGTCTCCTTTTATTTTTTTTCTTCTTTCTCAAGAGAAGTTGAGCAGTTGGAAGAAAACCAGAGTTATAGAAGTTGGCCAATGAAGTCCAACAAAGGACCAGCGTGGATCTTGCCCCCCAAGGGGAAGCTGAGCCTCTGGAGCTCACACCCAGCTGGCACATCTGCCTCTGCCCATCTGTGAGGGTCCCTGGCCCCGGGGGGATTATCAATAACACTCTGCAGGGCATTTATTTTTTTTACTTTTACCTCTAAAATTAAAGCTGCACAAACCCATTTAAATAATAGGATCTCCAGTCCCTGATCCTCTAGTGTTTGGTTTATACCCTCTAGTGACCAGGGCTTTTAATACCTTTTTACACTGCAATGGAGACAGTGTTGCTTGCTTGGGCCTGTGCTTTTACTGAGTCTTGGGATATTTGGGGTTGTGTTTATTACCCCAGATCCTGGAGGCAAGGGACTGCAAGAGAATCTTGGCTTTTGTTTTAAGCATTTCTAGTAATTGTGGTTTGTGAGAATGGCTTTAAAATGGGATCTGGCTCCACTGTAAAGATGCAGGGATTAGAAGACTAATAAAAACTTAAAAAAGCACAACAACCCCAATTAATTTTTGAGCTACTTATGTTCTTTCTTTTTGGAGAGTGGACAATATACTCACAATACATGTCTATATACATCATTATATATATGGAGGTGTTCACTTCTATTTTCTTTTTTCATTTGGAAAGCTTTGTGCAATGTAAAGAATTGGCAAGCAGCTACCATGAACTACAACAAAAATATCTGAAACTGCTTTGCTCCTGTGCTGCTTCACTTGCTGCACATCCAATGCAAGCCAAAACAGCTGAGTGCTGGGCTTGGAAATGACTTTTCACGGTGAATTCATGTCCACTTGGAAGTGGCTGTAGGAACTTCTGCTACTGGAATTGAGAAAATACACTTTGGGATCTAAAGGGATGAGCAAGAGGTGATGAGAACTTGAGTGGTTTGGATATGGTGGTGGTTGGATGATGATTGTGGTCAAAAATGGTTGTTATTATCAAAAAAGTCTTAACTGTGCTGGTTTGTTTTCCTTCAGGCATAAAAATGTTATAAATTAATTTTTCTGTCTCTATTTTCTTTTTTTTGGCAAAATAGTAACCACGTTACACTTTGTATGGACAATCAGAGGTAGCTGAAGACTTGCTGTGGGTCAGAGTAGCCGCTGGATTGTAAATACTTGTGAAGAAAACAGAATTGGTGCAGTTAATTGTTCACAGAAATTTCTCTGTGAGCTGTTTCTGTTCACAGAAGTGCTGTTATCCTCTTTCACTTGGTGAGAAAGCTGTGGTACCTGCCATCTCTCCAGAACAGTATTTGATCTCCAAAGTTTTTGGTTTCTAAAGAGAAACAGGCTGAACTTGGGGGGTATTTCTGGAATGGGACATTTCCCACCACCTTTTATCTGTTCTCTAGCAGCTGGCCTTGCCCCACCATGTAAATGGGAGAATTTTGTGGTGAACATTAACTCTGCCTTTGCAGACCTCTGTCAGAAACTTCAGCCTGTGTGTGTATGGGCCAGAAGTACTAAAACAGAATTTCAGAGCAAATAAGAAGGATTTCTATGACTGGATTTTTGGTGCAGAGCCCAGCAGAACCCTTGAACACATGTGCAATCTGAGGGAAGTGTGTAACATCTTAAGTGAATTTGTTTCAGCTGTGTTCACGCCTCTCTCTCAAGTACTTCCCATGAAAATTGGGACTATAAAACCCTGCTGGTATGAAAGTTTTTTCTTCTATAAAGTCTAAAGTTGTGTGCAGCAATATTCCATATCCCAAACTAATAGTTTGCATGTGTGAACCAAAGTATTAAGTTCACAGTTTTTGAGCAAAGCCAATGTTTATTATGTGACACATCCAGTGTGTCACTTACCTGTGCAATCCACAAAGCTCCTCATATATTGTGGAACTGGGATCTGTGGAGTAGCAAGTGATGCTGCTGCAAAGAGGTTAAATTAATCAAGTTGTTTGAATGGGATAAATTATTAGCTGATCAAAATATAGAGTTAATTTTTGTAACAAAGTGAGGTGGATGGCTTGCTTATCTCAGTGTCCACATGCATGTATTCCTGGTCTTTCAGGAAATTAATCTGCAGTGCAAATTCACAGATTTCCTTTCTTTGGGCTGGGATAATTCAGATTTCTGGCCATGAAAGTGATTCCAGACAAAGCCTAAGAAAATGGATCATGTTTAATATCTGAAAGCCATCAGCTGTACTGGGGCAAGGTCACCCCGTGCTCTGTCAGCACAGTCACCAGGCTTTAAGCAGACACATATATCTGGGGCTGCATGATTTAAAGGGGTAACATTTTTCAGTAGTTAAAAGATGCCAGCTGGGTAAATAAACCCAGGCCATCATGTACTAGTCCTCCTGCTTCCCAAAGTTCATTAGTGATAACGAGACTCTTGGCATTTGGATAATAAATCCACGCTCCAGGGGCTGCTGTGTGCAGGTTGAGGAGCTCCGATGGTGACATTAATGGTGCAAATACAATAACATTTGAAAAGAAACTTCTTGCAGGGGAGAGGAGGGAGCAGCAAAGGGCAGCCAAGTGTTGGAGCACTGGGGGGATTTCATCACTGCACCCTCTGTGCAGGGCACCCACCACACACTGCTGGTTATTTCTGTGTCAGCCCTTTGAGCCAGCACAGAGAAGAGTGTCTGGGACAGTGAGAGGTAGGGAATGGGATGTTCCCTGCCTGAGCTGCTTTGTCTGCCCTCATCAGCTGCAGCAGTGGGGTCAGATGGGCCCAGGGGCTGTCTGGGGCTGCTCACACTCAGCTCTGTCCCTCACCTGCCTCCCTGCAGTGATTTGCCTTGCACTGAGTTACCTGCCTGTGTGCTTGGGCTGTGAGTATGTCTGTAATCCCAAAATACTTCTCAAAAAGTCCATCCCAAAAACCTCCAGAAAAACAGTGGTAGACTGTGAGATACTCTGAACCTCACTGAGGCAGAGACTACTTGTATTTTTGGTAATAGCCTCCTTTTTGTTGCTTTACTACTAATTACCAACTCTTCCATCAGATACAGAACTGTGCACATCTACAATCTGTGCTCATGGCTCTGTACCAGTGTTCTCCTTGGCCAGCAGGGCAAAAAAAAAAAAAAAAGGAATAAATGTCATTTTGAAACTTTCTTTAGTGAGAGAAGGGAAAGAATCAGGTGTGGGCTGAGAAGAGTGGGGGAACCAACACTGCTGCCCTGCCAGGGCTCCTCACAGGTCAGTGCTGGCTCTGGGTTTAAAGTCAGCTCTCCTGGCTTTGCTAAGAATTGTGAAAATGTCTTTAAACTTAAATTTTTATTGCTCTGGGCTTTAATTTTTATTGTTCTGGACAGCAAGAGACATGCTAGCACAGACTGATTTGTTTTCAGCCATGAGAAATAGTGAATTTACCTCTAAAGTACTCCAAACTGCTTTAACTCAGGAAAATGTTAATTGTTTAAAAGCTTCATGCTCTTGTACAAGGAGATTTATTGGGGTTTAGCAAATTTTAAATTTAATTTAGCAAATGTTTAAACCAAACTCCTTAATCCAAAATCAACACCATCTAAACATCATGGAGAGAAAGCAAAACAATGGGTGACTAAACCTCTCCTTTGCTTAGAAATAGTCACAAAATATCTTCCCCATGCCTGCTAGCTGGACAAGGATTTTGCCATGACAGGATTGAAAGTTTGGGAGGGCCAGAAGCTTGGTTTAATGCAGGCAAAGTAGATGCTTTTATAAATTGCTCTGCAGTGTTTGCAGAGTACCTGGGAGGATATCAGCTTCACCTGAACTCATCTTCTGTGGGCAATAATCAGCTTTTTGACTCTTGCCTTCTGTATGTTGCAGCTGAATTAATTAATTACAAAAACTGTCTTTTCCTCCGTAATTTTTAGACCAAGTGTAATTAGCAGTATGGATGGCAATTCACACACAAGCTAAGCCTCCCCCCAGTTTAAAAGTCACTTTTGGCAAAAGCAACCCATGCCAAGTGTGATCTGCTCTCTGATCAGGTTACAGCTGAGGAAGGAGCCTCAATTAAGTTTTCATCTCATAGGACAACGGTGGAAAATAGAATCAAAATGAGCAGATAAATGAGTAAAATCTCAAGGACAATGGCACAATAAACACGTCTGCTAAGCAAAATCTGGCACCTCTTGTTTGAGGAGAAAATGTGAGGAGGGGATGTGTGCAGTCCTTCAGTGACTCCTGCCAGAGGTAGTTGTGCTTCTCAGCCTGGTTTGGGGGTGGACTTGGCAGTGCTGGGTTAATGGTTGGACTTGGTGCTCTCAACAGGTCCTTTCCAATCTCAATAATTCTGTGATTCCAAGCTGATTTGAAATGTCTTAAACCGTGCACAGCAGAATGTGTTTTCCCACCCTGCTGTGAGTGATCCATCCCTTCTGCCCCTCTGGCCCCAGTGGAGCTGGCTCTGATGCTCTGCTGCCCCTGGCAATGCTGAAAGGGCCAACATGAGCCCAAATCACAGAGTTCAGGAGACAAGGGGGTGGGGGCAGTGCTCTGGCTCTGCTTGGTGACATGCCAGGAGATTCCCTCCTTCTTGCCCTCGCTGATTTAAATGGAAATTGGAAAAGTGCTAAGACTCCTGCAATATTTGTTAAGGATAGTGTGTGTTCAGGGCCCTTTCCACAGGCAGTGCTGCTGTAGGACAGTTATTGCATTTCCTGGGTTATGATCCCACATTTGGAGTTATCCCCAGACCACCAGCCTGTAATCAGCCCACGTTCAGCACGTCCAGAGCCTCTCTCAGGAGCTCTTGGCAGGGTTTGGAGGGACCCATGAGAAGTTAGGGTGTTATGGGCCAGCAGCAAATGTGCCCTTCATTTCTGGGGACTGAGGAGAGTAAGGGGGCTCATAAAAATAAATGTATTTAATAGCACAGAACAAAACAACAAATTGAAATTGTGCAGAAATCCAATTCTGGGGTTTTATAATCCACAGAAACTTATTAACTTCAGAGACCTGTGCAAGCTGGGGGGAAAGAAGTGAGCTTTCCACTCCATCCCCAAAACAGAGAGAATTTAGAGCACTTTTATGGTGTATTTTAGGACAATGACCTGGGCAATGTGCTCAGCTGCTTTGCTTGCCTCATAAACCCCAGTTTATACAGTGCTGGAATCAATCCTGTTCTCTTTGGGGCTTTCCAGAGCAGGGACTGCCAGCAGAAGCACTTTATGATGTAGAGTTGAGGTGTCAATGGGACAGAGAGCAGAGCCATTGTGCTCACCTCTGTGATCAATAGCAAAGGGATATTTAGACATAAATTACCTTTGCTGTGGCATGGGCAGAGCCTCTCCCTGCAGCCCAAGGTCTGAGGGAACTTCTCTGCTCTCCAGGACCTGAGTTTCTAAAAGTTTGCTTACCCTAGCTAGCACAGCTGAGACAAGAGAGACCCCCCAAAAATACCTCCAAAAAAGGAAAGTGAAGATGACACTTCCAGCACATTTTACTTGGCTGTGCCAGGGATCTCCACTTCCTGGTGCTGAATTTTCTGTAGCAGTGTTTGAATTTTATTGTGTTTCCATTCCCCCAAGAACCTCCCATTTGGAAATACCAAATGCATTTTTTTTTCATTGCTTTATACTTTCCATTGCATCATTTCATTTTTTTTCAGGGAATAAACCTCTTTTTCCTGTTTCCAGATCTAATTCTGCATCTGTGTTTTAATGAGGTTTTCCAGCTCCCCATTCCAGAGCAAAAAGGGCCAAACTGTCCAAAGGTTGCAGGGTGGGAAGGAGCTGAATATTGCACAATTTGAGGTGAGGAAAAGGTGTAGTTCCTCAAGGCAAATCCCTCACTTGCTGTTTGTGTCTTCACTCTTTTCCTGTGAGCTTCTGGAGAAGCCTGAGGAGGAAAACATCTGGGCCACAGGAGAGGTTTGACTTAAAGAAGAAGAGAAAATGTGTTTGGGAGAATTAGCTCTATTTCAGCCACACAAATAGACCAATTTCTGGGTTAGCACTTGAACACTTACCTATTTTAGTCAAAAGTGTTTGCTTGTAGTTAACATTTCTGAGTATTTAGCTCTAAAGAGCAACCCCTCTTGACATTTCTTCTTGCAATGACACAGTAACTGGCACTGTGGCCACAGCTGTCACTGTCCCTCCAGCCAGTGTGCACACTGCCACAGCAGAGGGAAAGGAGAAACATCGGAATTCGACTCCTGTCTGAAAAGTAAAAGGGACAAATTAGTTTCTTGTCACTGCTCTGCAATAAATACATTGTCATTTTTATACCCCAGTGAATCATATTCTCCATTTCCCCCGTAACTATTATACAGTCTGCTGGCAGTACATCATTTTTTGGTAATTTTATTTTCACCAATTGTTTTATGAAATTTTTGAGTTTTATGGACACTAAAACAAATCTAGCCTGTGTGTATTATAGCCCTTTAAATCACGGGCAGGAAATCTCAAGGTTCCTCCGGACTGTGAGAGAAGGAAGCTTTAGGAAAGAAAGATTGCTCCTAGCTTATAAACTGAGCAAAAACCCAGAGATAAGTTTGTAAAAGGGACATACATCATCACTGGCAAAAAGCAGGACGTAAAACAACATCTCTCCGCTCAGCTCCCTTGAGAATAAAAATGGATTTTTATTTAGCAGAAACACTAAAGTAGTTGGGGAAAGGAACACACAAGCTTTTCCATGCTTTCTTAACCATAACAATCCTTATTTCCTGCAGAGCTGCAGTGTCAGGCACTGCCTTGGCTAAACTGTGGTTAGTTGTAGTCACAAACCAGAGGGAAATTGGAAGAAACCCCAAATTCTAAGCTGAATGTTGGCAGTGCTTGGCTGAATTTGTCCCTCCTGGTGCTGAGGAAATGATGCCACCAGGGCATGAGGAAAGGGATTTTCCAGGTTCCTCTCTTCTTATCCATAACCTTTGTTAATGTTTCCTTGGCTAAACCATCTGGACTGTTTTTTTGAGAAGGTTTTGCTGCTGACACAAAGTTTCAGATGGCTTAAATCAATGCTGAGTTGAGGTATGATAGAAACTATTTCTTTTTTTTTTTTTTTAATAAATAAGATTTTTGTTCTCAAAACAACAGTGGATTTTCTGGGTCCACTTTGATCCATTCTGCATATCCCTGAATATAAGAAAGTAAAATAAGATGAGATGGTCTTGCTTAGATGGAAACCTTGAACAAGAGCTTTCTTAACTGTAAATCTGACAGGGCCTAAGAACAAATTCTCACCTCATTTCTGACTTGGACTTGGCAGTCTTGAATGATCTATTCCTTTTCTGCTTTTCCTTCTTATTCACCTGAATACATTTACGTGCTCTGAACAGATTTGGATTGTAGATTTGATTTGTAAATTGAAAGAAAGATTATTTTTAAATCAAATTGAATAATTTTTGTTTCTAAGATTTATTTATTTTTTTACTATAATGCAAATAAGAAATATGAAAACTGTTATAAAAATGGCTGTCCTGTCTCAGACCTGTGGTCCACTGTGGCTGGAAGTGGAACAGTCTCACTGTGTGTGCACGTATTTCCCTCAATATATCCTTCCAGCAATCTATTATATGGGAACTTATGAGCCAAAGGGAAGACATTTGTTAATGGCCCTTGATGGATTTTTCCCTCTGTGAATTTATTGAGTTGAACATATGTACATTCATTACTTCCCCTCTGTAAGATGTGGTGTGATGGGAAGAAAAAAAATCCTCATTTTTCCTGCTTTTAGCCTCCTTTCTTGCCTCCCTTCACCTGCTGCCCCACTCTGTGCTTTGCAGGGAGCTGTGCTCTGTCTCCATCCCTTCCCCTGCCCCGTGATGCCCACGAGCTTAAAGATCCCTACCCTTGTCCTGTCTGGCCATCCTGCTCCCCGCTGGAGAAGCCCAGGTTGATGACTGATTTTGGACAAAATAACCTTCCTGATGAATGTGGTGCTGCTCCCTGAGTGGGCTTGGCTTCACGTGCTACAGATTTGGGAGGCTGGAACTGCAACTCTTCTGCATTGGCATCAAGGGTGGGTTAGAGCTCAATTCAACACCAGGAAAAATGAAACCAGTAAAGAGACATCCTGAGGGAATGGTGTTTATGGTGCCAAACAAAACTCTGAGAAGTAAGTGCAAGCTAAAAATCTCTGTTTGTTAAATTAATATTCCAAGACCATGGACTTCAGACTGAATATTGTGAATAAATCAGTTAAAGATGAACATGGGCAAGATTCCCAGCTCTATTTTTATATCACCAGAAAAGAAATATCTGCAGGTTTGGACTCAAGCTGGCTTTGACTCTGCACTCCTGGTATTAGGAGGGTTGTGCATTCTCTCTGTCCAGAACACATCAGAGCTGCTCTGTGTCTCTGACTCGTTGCCATTTGAGTGTTTCAGGGGAAGATGTCTTTAACCACCTGAGGATCAGCCCCTGGCCACATGGATGGTGATTTTTCTCTTCACTTTAGCACAAGAGCATCCTCAGGATTTATAATTGGTTCCTATTCTTATTGTGGCCAAAGGGGTGATAGAGGTGAAGCATGTCCTGTTTTGAATGGTGGTGAGGAAAAGGTACAGTCAAGAGAGGAGTGAGTGAGTGAGTAGATGTGCTCAGCATGTCTTGATCCCTCCAGGACTTCAAAGCAGGGCATGGCTGGACAGTAGTTATGAAATTCAGGGTATATCTGCATTAGCCAAGGGTTTCATGTTGCTATAACTGGTGCTTTGATGAGAAGGTGTTAACCTCAGCTTTTTAAAACACTTTAATGTCACTGGGGCTGTAGTCAGGCTAAAGACATTGAATGCTTCAATGGAAAATGTTCTCCTTAGGGTTTGGGTCACAGCCCTCCCACTCTCTGCCTCAGAGGTTTGGGAAGGGCTCTGCGCAGCTACAGGTGAATTGTGAGGAAGGAGATGGCCATGAAAGAAGGACCTACAGCTCTGTTCAAAGTGCTTGAGAGAAAAACCAGAGCAGCAGCAAAGATCCCTAACCCCGTGGTTTGCTGGGGTCACTGTGTCCCTCCTGTGTCACCTGGGGTCTGGCATTGACCCCCAGGGTGAGGCACGTTCCTGCAGGTTTGTGGCTCCTGACAACACCGAGTCAAGCACTGTGCACCCCATTTGTGTTTCAGGAACATTCATCTGAGCCAGGTAACAAACACATCTCAGCTTCTCTGTCTTTTGCCAGCTCTCTGAAATCTCTTTCAAAACAAACCTCACTCTGCTACTCACTCACTCACCTCCTTCTTTGCTGCTTTCTCCTCACTCCCCTCTTCTCTTTGCACAAAGTGCCTAATCTTTTGCTTTTGCTCTCTGTAGCTAAATCTACTTTTAATACTTTCCTCTTTTTTTTTCCTTTTTTTTTCTTTTTTTTTTTTTTTCATTCTTTTCTGCCTGTTTAATCTCAACTCAGCCCCAGCACTGGTGCAGCGTTACAACAGTTTTGTCATGTTGGCTGTCACCGTGCTGACAGCCCCGTGACAGCTGGCAGATGTGTGGATGATGGATGTTTTCTCCCTTGTGCAAGGACGATGGGATAAAAGTGCAAACAAACCGGGTAATAGATGGGAAAAGCAGAGCAGCGTTGATAAGGCCTGGTCCCCACCCTGTGATGTATGGGAAAGAAAGCTGCAGGCAATTTGTTTCAGAGAAATGAGGGAGTCTTTGTAGAGAGGGACACAAGGAAAAGAAGGGAAAAAGAAAAGAACAAAAAGGGAAAGAAAAGGAGAGAAAATAAAGTAATACTAATAAGAGAGGGGAATACCTAAAGCTTGTCTGTGTTGTGGCAACACCAGCCTGTTGTTATGGCAATGGGCAAATCTCATTTCAAGGACAGGCTTGGGGTCCTTGGCATTCATTAGGGACCCCAGGAGGAGGTGTCTGGGATGGGAACACTGAGTTTGTCTTTGCTTGGTTCTGCTCTTCCCTCACCTCCCTGCTGAGGCACCTGCTGATATTTGTGGGACCTGGCTGTAAAAAACTTCCCAAGCCACTCACTAGTAGAGCTGAGAAGTCCCTGCATGCCTGGATCCACGTGGAGGGGCTGCTGCTCCTTGCCATGAGCCAGGCTCAGCTCTGTAGGCCCCGACACCCAGGAGATGTGCCAGTGCCTGCCCGGGCTCCTGCCATGCACATGCTGCAAAGGGGGCACTGTGCAGGTGATCCTGAGCACAGCATGGCATTCCCCTTGTCCCTGAGAGCTGTGAGCTCCAGGCTGGGCCACAGGGAAGGGATGGGATTCCCCTCCAGGGGTGGGAGCTGCCAGGATGGGTGCACAGCCCATGGGTGTGCTGGTTGGAGAGGGCTGGGAATCCTTCAGCAAGGGAGCAGGCAGGGAGGGGAATGCTCACCTTACAGCCTGTGGGGATCCCTTTAAAACGCAAGGAGTGTCCTCCAGACTCCTGTGTGGATTCTGATCATTCACCCCTCAGTGCTGGAGCTGCCAGTGTGGATGCACAGTGGATGTGCCCTCACACCCCCACTCCCCAGCACGGATGTGTTCTGATGCCCACACCTCCCCAAGCTTCCCCTCCACCCTTGCTTCTGTCACTGTCAGGGACTAACTTAGGCTGGTAATAGTGATAATTTATTACAGCACACTTCCTACAGTGAGTAAATAAGTCTGTCTCCCTTAAACTCCCTGGGCAATTAGAAGAATGAAAGACTGTGCCACGTATTAGCATTTATTTTCTCCCAGCATTTATACAAGGCCATTTTCTTGCTGACAAATTGTGGGTCAAATTGTTCTCGAGGAAGTGTGTCAGATGGAAAGGTGTTATGATTAAACTGTTGGCATAAATTTAGATGACAATAAATCCTTTTATTGCATTAACTGGATTTATTTCCTTGCAACTACCATTAAGGATTCAAAGAAACAGTAATGAACAGGTTGATTTTGCACCTGCTTAAGGGTAATTAATATGCACTCTAAAAACAGAGAGTCTGCTTTAAAAAATCTCTCCAGTGATCTAGAGGCTGCTGCTCAGGAAATGGATGTGGAATCAGCTGTATGTGTTTGGTAGCATTGCATTAACAAAAATCCTAAAGTGCAACAGTGACACAGGAATCTGGGAAGGGATCTGTTCAAATATGAGCTGGAAGGGCTGGATTCTGGAAATTCTTCCATGGACAAATAGTGCCTGCAATGAGGGGCTCTACCTTGTGCAAAAGGCCACTGACACAGTTGGGTTTAGGATCTTTGAGTGTACAGCACTTTTATGTCCCTGGTAGAAAGGCTTTGTGTATTCCAAGGAAAGAAAAGTTGATTTTTGTTTCAGTAAGAGTCTATCCACAATAATATATGTTATCAGTTTGGATAAAAGGAAATGGCAATATTAATTTATCTATGATTAAAAAAAAATTAAATTGAAAGGCAGCAAATTGACAAAAGCCTAGCAAGGCTATGGGAATGGAAACCTCTGTATGTCAAAAAGATGGAAAAAAATTGTTAATTTTTTAATTAACAAATAATTTTTATTCCATTAAAAATGGATATGATGAGCATAAAAGGATAAGATAAGGCTAAGTAGAGATATCAAGATCCAAAACGTTTAAGCTGGTCATATTGTCAGGTGGGAAGTTTAGATAAAAGTAAAACTTTGGAATGTCTTCTCCAGGGAGAGGTTTGTGGCAGCAGCTGTATAAATTCCCATACATCCCTTGGCAGCCCACAGAAATCCCTTGGCCACTATTTCCCTCATTCCCTGCTGAATTCCTTGCTTTATTTGTCCCAGCTCTTGGGTTGTTACCTGCCACCTCTGGTGGCCTGCCAGCCTCCCTCCTCCCCAGAGTGAGTGTGAAATATTTTAGTCAAAACTAGTTTGAAGAAAATGCTGATAACTTGTAACAGTTTTTTGTTTGTTTGTTTGTTTTTTCCCAGGAATGGATCAATGTGAGTAATCCCTCAGCTGCAGGTTTCATAGACACAGGATTGTGTTGAATTAAGCTTCTGCCTTAACCCAGAGAAGCCCCCCTGGGGCAGGAGGTCTGGCAGGTGCAGATGCTCAGGGCAGGCTGTTCCAGAGTTCTGCTGTCAGGGGCTATTGACCATTTTGGGGCAAAACCACCACTTTGTACTTCTCTCTGCATTTTCCAGTAAACAGCTCATGATTTGCAATCCTGAACTTATTTGTTAAAGCAGGGAGTAGAGCAGACAGCCAGGGGAGGGCTCTCTGCACTGAGCAGGTCCCTCTGTCCTTGCTCCCTGCCTGTGGGACTGGAAAGCTGTGACATGTTTTTTTTTCTTTATTTTTAAAGAATTCTCCCCCAAGTGCAGAAAAGGCTTCTGTCCTTTAACCCTGAACATTTTCACAGGGCAAGCACATGCATTTTTCTGCGTTGTTCCACTCCCACCACTGGCTTCTGTAAAATTGTTGCATGTTAATTAATTTGGCACAGAAGTTTCCAGATGGGGATGTGAGGGGCAATGTAGCTCCTGTTTGGTTTGACAAGGTTACCTGAGGGTAATGTGGTAAATATTTTTCATCCATTAGCAGATTATAAAAAGGTGCTGCTGCCTGGCACAATGGGGGGATGGAACAGGAGGTGGTTGTTAACTTTAGAGGGTAAGGGACCATCACTCATCTGGCTGATGAGGGAGACAGAGCTCCCAGTAACATCTGACTTCTGCACCAACGTGTTTCTCTTAAAAATAAATATTCTGATAAAAAATGAAATGCAGCAGCAGATATCTTTAGATTTTCCATACACACCCTTTTCTACTTTTCTGTTTCTGATTCTCATTTCCTCCTCTTGGGATTCCCTTAGTTTTTTATTTATCTCAGCTCCATAAAAACAGCACAAAATGTTAGAAACACCATGGACTGCACTGGTGTTTGATCCATGTTCTCCCTTCCCTCCCCCTATGCAGTCTGGCCTCTCTGTTGAGACCATAAAAGGATTTTTTTGCTCATTCTGCATTGACCCTTCATCATTACTTTAATAACAAGTGTTAATAATATAAATCATAAACTATTTACAATAGTTAACTATAGTGTGCAGTTATTTTGTGCCTTTCCTACAAAAAGCAGGATTCAACCTTCTTATGTGTAAAATGATACTGAGCCATAACTATCTTATAATATTGCTACTTAATACTGCAGTTGTAGTCCTGATCACCACAGCTTTTATCCATTTTACTGGGTGGGTTTCATTCCTACCATTAAAAAAAATAGTAATTTTTAATAGTAGTAGGTGGAGGCAGAGAAATATGATTCATAAAACCCTTCTGATGGACTTGGCTGTTCAAAACTGGGACTGAAGTCTTCCTTGCCTGTTTTCTGAAGGAATTAAATTCTCCATTTCTCCAGACTTTCAGCGATCTCTCCTTTGTGTTTGGTTGCTCAGAGACATTGGCAGCCAGGAGATTTCTGGGTGACCCTAAAATTGGGGTGTGCTTTGGAGCAGGGAGGCACTTCTGAAGCAAAACTCTTGGCTGTCTCCACTTACAGGGGTTGGAACTAGATGATCTTTAAGGTCTCTTCCAACCCAAACCATTCTGTGATTCGATGATTTTGGTTTGATTTCACATCTCTGAGTGTCTGACCTAAATTCCTCTAAAACCAAGAGAAATGGGAAATGTTCCTCAAGCATGTGACTGCAGCCACTAAGGGGCATTTAGAGCATGGGTGTAATCTGGAGCAGAACTCCTCGGGGCTGTGCCTGGTGTGGGTGCCAGCTCCTCAGGAGCCTGGCTGTGCAGCTCCTCTCCTCCTGCTCTGCCTTCCCTGGGAATGCAAACACAGCCCTTTGGGGAGGGGACATCACCTCCTGAATTTGCACCTCAACAGGAGGCTGATGGGGCCACCCAGCTGGCTTTGGGAGGAGCTTGTGCCAGACTTGGTGCATTTTGGGGCGCAGGACCCATTCCAGGGGGCAATTTTTGCCAGAAGATGTTTATAGCCCTCTGCTGTGGGCTGGTTTGGAGCTCAGTCCTGCTTGGCTGACAGGGAGCTTTCCCAGCAGGGAGAAAAGTGGCATCAGAGCCAACTGCAACCACCGAGCACAGGCACGTCCTTGGCCTCTGCCAGGCTTGTGGCACCTTTTGCAAGGTTTGGCTTCACTCTTCGTGCCTCATGTGGAAGTTTTGGGGGGGTTGTCTCTGCACTGCTCCCAGCCTTGCTCCCCCATGGCCGTGCAGACAGGCACACTCCCTCCACCCCTCCCTTCCCTCCCCTCCCCACCCATGGGTGCTCAGAGAGCAGCTGCACTCGTGGTGAGGACCCTGCAGCAATGAGCCTCCAGTCTGGGGGAACTTGTGTGCATTTAATTAAGAAATGCTGCTCACACAGAACTGACTGCACGAAGCTCATTTACTGCCGTGGCTGTCTGTCTGTCCAGCCTTTTGTCTCTCTCTGCATCCTACACAATTCCATTGGATCTTATTACTCGAGCTAGGTGGATTCTTGCTTGGCTGAGCCGAGATCAAAAAGTAATTTTTCTTTTTGCAACAGCTGATTAGAAATTCATTTATTTTCACATTAGACATTTGACCAATATCTCCTTCCCCCAACTCCAGCAATTTAGCTCCATTTGTGTAGTCTGCATAATGGAAGACAGTGAGCCTGTTAGAAAAACGTGGCCCAGGGCAAAAATTAAATGCAGAATCATGTATCAGAAATGAGATGTATTTACTATTGTTTTTGAAAATTAATGGTGCATTTTTAGTTTTTATAATGTAATTTAATGATGCAATTCATCTAATAAAAACCCACATTTAAACTGAGTCCTACAGACCTACTGGGGCAGGACAAAATGTACCTTTCAGATGTAAGATTTTTAGAAAACCCTTTGGGCTCTTTTTTTTTTTTTTTTCCCCTGCACGCAAAAGAAGAGAAACTCTTTGCGTGCTTTGGCTACCAGCTGGGGTATCAGCAGGAGTCCAATAAAAAAGGACATTTTTCTTTCTAAATATTGGTGTTTGTGCAGCATACAATAATATTATAAATGCAGCAGTGGGTTTGAAGTACAATGCTGCAGCTGATTATAGAAAACCATATGGTGCTGGCATGTTAAACTGATGCAGATTGAACATGGGCTGTAGCTTTAAATGCCATGGCCCAGAGACTGTGCTAAACTAGAATAAATATACTATGCACTGTCAATATAGGGAGCTGTCATTTTCGGCAGCAAGAGGCAAACTGTGTCAAAATAATGTGAACTGATTGAAGACAAACCCACAGAAGTCAGCACCGAGAACATGCTCCTTCCCAGGAGCAGCTCTTGGTGGGTCCTGGGTTTGGGGAAGGTCCTTGCCCGATTTTCAAAGCATTATTTGAGCTCAGCAGCTCTGGATCAAGGGCTGGGGGAGCCCCAGGAGGGCTGGCTGGGGTTTCACTGGCAGTGACAGACTGCAAAGTGCAGGTTCTGCTCTGGCTCCGTCGAAAGGAAATGCCCATGCCTCTGGTTTTGTGTGTGTTTATAACATTAAAGCCCCCTTCTTGTTTTGCATCACGATTTTCATCCTCTTTGCAAGGTTTTTGTATTGCTTTGGCTTTGCTAAAGTGAGCACAGGTAGATTTGCCATGGATTTTAAAGCCTTCTAAGAGTGCAGTTCTGTAATTGGGACAAGCCAGGTGAGGAGGTTCTCCTTCCTCTCCCCACTGTTGGTGGCCTGTTCTGCTGGGATCAGGGTGATCCTGAAAGCAGAGCTGAGCAGGACACAGAAAGGTCTGGGTTTGCTTTAATCACTGAGCTGGTGGGGCAGGGAGCACTGAGGCTGGAGGATGGGGCTGATTTTTTCATTGGGAATAGAGATTTATAGTCAGCCTCAACTGAACATGGTAATACCCTCTTTTTTTATTAAAGGTGCTCCTAGAAAATGCATTCAGGCTTGATCTCCGGCTTTAAAATACACCCTCATCTGCTTTTTCAAAACCTTCTTTTACAAGCAAAACTTGAAGTTTTGCTTGTAAAACATACACTAATCTTATTTTAAGATAACCTCTTTCCTATGGACATTAAAAATGTACATTTACCAGAAGGAGTTAAACTTAAAGTGCATCCAACCTGACACTGAAGTAGACTTGGGTACAAAACTGCAGAAGGAGGAGAAATCTATTCATTTGTGGGTGAATTAAACATCCATTTTTCTTTGTTTCCTGGCTCTGGTGCATGATTTCCCAGAGGACACGAGGAGACAGCCCCGTGACAAGAGCGAGGGGAGCGCTCCCGTGAACCCTGGCACGATGCTCTGTGGGGATGCCCTTTGCTGGTCCTGGGGGGTTTGGTTACAGGAAATGTCAACTGCTTTGGGTCTGACCAGGACCCCACTGTTCAGGCTCCTGGGGCACACAGATGGAATACTCAGGGTAGGTCAGTGTTTGGGCAGGATTCACTGAATCCCAGGATAAGCTGCTTTTTTCCTTCCCCTTTTGGCCCATTTCTGTGGTTTAGTCTGAGTTTCAGACCCAGTGGGTGCATTTTGAACCATCCCTGCTCCCCCCAGCCAGCCTTGAGCAGTCTCTGTGTTGTTCTTATCCTTTGCAGACCTGAGATGCAATCCCAGAGAGAGGAGCAAACCACCAAGCCGAAGTTCCAACCATCCACAAGGTTTCTGGTGGTTTACTGCATGCTGAAACTCAGCCTACAGTCTTGGGCAGTGAGCAAAGTGTGAGGATAGTGGTGCCTTTTCACTGCTGCAACGGTTTGAGCAGTGACAGAGGTGGAGAAGTTTGTACTTATGCAAATAACATAGAGAAATGTGTCCAGGTGACAAAGACAACAGATGGTTTTTAATCTTTATTCTTATTTTTTAATGGAGCTGGCTAGTGACTTTTTGACCCTTCTCTTACTTATAGTTTTACAGCTTCAGTCCCAGCGCTGGATTTCCAGCTGGACAAGAAGCTGGCTCCTGCAGCACTGGTGTCCTGTGGTGTCTGGTGGCTTTATGGCACCTGAGCCTGCCTCTGCCTCTGGGATAGTAGGTGCCAGATGTAACTGGGACTAATCCAGTCTTGGCTACCTGGTAGCAGAGCCCAGGCTTTGAATAGTTTATGTGTATTGTGAATTTTTTTGTCACCTGTATTGGATTTAAAATCTAGTGAGGCAGAATCTGATTTGCTGTGGCAAATCCTATATGGCACTTGATATTGGGAAATCAGTGGCGCTTATGAACTTAAGCTGGGAATGACACTTGCGTTTTACAGCTGGATGGTCCCTGGCTCAAAGAGGCTGCAGGGCAGATAATGTGAAATATTTGATGCAAGGAATATCTTGTGTTGATCTATTCAACAGAGGTGGATCACTGTTTGGGTCTGACCTCTAGGTGTGTTTTTTATGTTGTGAAAGAAACTAAAAAGAGTTTATTGAGTGTTTGAATTTTTTGCTGCTGTGGCTTGGTGTAGGGTTTAGCAAATAAAACTGCTCAGGACAGAAATCCAAAGGGGGGAGCAGGCTGGAGTCACAGGAATGTTACACAGAGAGGGAGTTATTCACATGGGGGGACAGAGGTGAGTGATAAAATAAACACTTTCTTACAGCTGAGGGATTCATTGACTTTTAACACGGTGTCCTGGTTTCAGGTGGGAAAGAGTCAATTTGCTTTGTAGTATCTGGTGCAGTGCTGGGGTTTGGATTCGGGATGAGAACGATGTTGATGACCTGGCTGTTGCTGAGTAGTCCTTGCACTAAGTCAAGGGTTTTAGAGCATTTCACACAGCCCTGACAGGGAAGGGATGAGGGGCACAAGAACCTGGAGGGGACACAAGCTGGGCAGGTGTCCCCAGCTGGCCAAAACAGCGTCACACAGCCTATAAACTGGGGGGAGGTGGCTGGGGGGCAGCAGCCCCAGCTCAGGGACTGTCTGGGCATCAGTCAGGGAGTGCTGAGCAATTGCACAGTGAATCTCCTGCTTGTATATTCTTTTTATTTTTTTTTTCCTCTTCTTTATCCTATTAAATTGCCTTTATCTCAACCCACAAGTTTTATTATGATTCTCTCCCCCATCCCACTGGGAGAAGTGAGGAGCATCTGTGGGGTGTTTCACTGCCTGCCCAGTTAAACCACGACACATGGTGGGTTGAAACAGACCTTACAGCATAAAGAAATCTAAAAGTTAAGCAAAATTGCTAGGGGTCCCATTATTTGGTTAAGGCTGTTTATCAATAATTTGGCACTAGGTTTCCCAAAAAAGCATGGCATAATTTTTCAGTGAGGAGCCTGAGTGCCTGGGAGATGATGTTATGGTGTGAATTACGCTGTGGAGCGGCTGTCAGCTGTCCCTGTCAGCACTTTCACAGATGCCACAACGTGCAGGAAATGCTGTGGCTGCAGCTATTTAGGTTCACTGTGGTGGTGGTTCTAGGGAAAGCCCCACAATTTAACAGCTAAAGGAAACCTGGGAGTCCTATGGGAATGGATTGCAGCCCAGATTTGCTGGTCACAGCTCAAACATCTGAGTGTCACCTCGGGCTCCTGAAAAATCTCCTTTCTTGTAGTTATCCAGGGCACAAGGCTCCAGAGCCCGTGTTTGTGTCCAGTCTCTTGTCTTGGCTCTGAGCTCCTTTTGCTGAGCCCCAGCACAGCTTTGCTCTCACCTGTGTCCCCCCAGAATTCCGGGGGCATCTACATGACCCAGGGTGGGAGTTGGGGTGATTCCTACAGCCAGCAACAACCCTGCCCTGCTGCATGCATCTGGGCTTCCCACTGGAAGCTTTCCCGAGTTTTAAAGACTGCTTTGTCCTTGTTTTTACTTTATTTTGTTTTTAAATGTCCTTCCCGTTAATCTGTTTTGAGGTGAGTGAAGGCAGCTGGTGCCTCAGCTGTGCTCAGAGCCCACTTCGGCTGCGCTAAGGGTGATGCTGGCTCCCAGCACCTACTGCAACCTCTCCCGTTCCCTGCAGATGGTACTGTTTGACCATTTTGCAGCCACCACCTTCGGGAGCACCTCAGGTTTGAGGGGGATTTTACAGTGGGGCGCAGGCACATGCACGGACCCAGCAGCGCCACGGCACCCACTGCTCCTGCCGGGTGCAAGGGAAAAAAATCTTGTCTTGCCCACTCAAGACGCACAATTTTTGGGTGGTTTTGGGAAGGTCAGGCGCCTGGGATGGTGCCAGTAAGGGGGAGTTTGTAGGCACAACCCTCAGCTGGGGATGACCAGCGTTAATTTAGGCACCTGAGAGAATTTAACAGCTTTAGCTATGCGGATGGCCAGAGTTTTTGTGGGATTTAATGAACTCATCAGCTGGAGCTGCAGTGGTGCCGGGCTGGAGAAAAGCAGCTCTGGGCAGTGTGGGGATGATGGCGAGTCCTCCTGAGCAGCTGGTGCATGGGCTGAAGGCTGAGAGGGTGGTGATCCTGCTGGTTAGGGGGTTGTGACATCTAGCTTGGTGCCTTGCCTGTCGGCCAGGCTGCATTAGAGGCACCGTGCCAGCCCTGGAGTCTCCATTCCTGGGCTTGAGCACAGTTACATCCACCCCAGCAGGCTGATGTGTCTGTCCCCTGCAGTTTTCCTCTGCCCTCCAGCCTTGTTGCTCAGAGCCAGTGGGGCTCAGCCACTGCCGGCAGACGCTGGGTTGTGCTTTCCCTTTCTTCTGCACTTTATCTGCATTTCAGCCCCGAAATCCCAGCGCCTCTTTAAAGTCAATGAGGTGGGAAATCACCTCTCTTTCACCTTTTCCCTTCGGATCTGGTCTGCAGCAGGCAATCCCTCCAGGCTGGATATGGCTGTAAGCTGGATAAGGAGGTGTTTGCCTTTCCCAGCGAGGTGCTCTCTCAGCTGGCACACCTTGGCCCTGCCCCAGCTCACAGGGAGCCCAACACCACCCTGCTGCTGCCCAGGCTGGAACCAAGGCAGGTGCAGACACCAGCAGAGCATCCAGCCCATGGGGAGCTCGGTGTGCAGCCACGTGTGCCACATGTGCAGGGCTTTGGGAACAGGGCCAGAAACAGCCCCCCTGGATCTGGCTGAAATTCATTTGGCTCTTGATTTCCTCACAGGCTCGAGTTTTGGATGAGGTGGCAAGAGCTTTGAACTTCCCCAGGCTCTGGAGGCTCTGGGTCTTGGTTTGCAGCTCCTGGTTGGTGTAAGGGCCGTGCCACACACCCGCTCCGGTGTGAATCACTCCCATATGGAACAATGCTGCACTCCTGCCTGGATTCACAGGGATCTCCTCGTGGACCTCTTGCTGTTTCTGTCTTGTTGCCAGACAGTTCATGTTTAAGCTTTCATGAGATCAATTTTCCTCCTCTGAAAGGAAAGTAGCTGGTTAACCTGTGTGCGAGGGAAATGGAAAACACTGCTCTGCCTCTCCCCAGTGTGCCATGCAGGTGTAAAGGGGCTTAGGAACAGTGATAAAAGCAATTAGTCATGTGTGGAATTGGAGGAGGAACAGCATCCAGCTCAGAGGTTTGTCTGGATTTGCTGCAAGCCTGTTAAGCTCACTTGTTGGATGGAGTTTTGTGAAGGATGGGCAGGAAAGTAAAGATTGTACCAAGTAAACTTTACAGGTTTCTGCTGTTTTTAGAGCCTCATGTCTCCTATATGGACTTCTCATCCCCATCCTGCTTCAAGGAGGTGAAGATGGAGGAGGAAGGGTGGAGAAATGAAGATTGATCTTTTTGCCCATGGGAAGTAGCTGGGTCTCAGCTCTGGAGAGAAGTTTGGCATGGGCTCTGGAAGCAGGACAGGGCTCAGGAGGTGGGTTCCCCTCAATCACTGCTCCTGCAGACCTCTGCCAGTTTGTGTCCAAACACTCCCAAACCCCTCCGTGCCTGCAGGTCTCAATTTCTCTCCCCTGACCACTCACTGCTCAGAAAATCTCCATGGAGTAGAGCAGCTCAAAGATAACAGTGGCACCAGATAAATCATTCCTCCCCTGCCTCTCCCCCTTCCCCAAATGGCTAAAGTGTCTTTATTATTTAAAAAAACCCCAACACCCTGCACACACTAAAAAAGCCCGACTGAGAGAGACAGAAAGCAAAGGAAAAGGAGAGGTTTAGGCAGCAAGCCACAAATAAGCACCATCAATCATGGTGCAGTCAAAAATGTACATGTGTTGGTACCTGCTAGTTATTGGCAGTGCTCAAGAAGTCTCCTGAGTACAATCTTCAGGGCTCTTCAGATAAATAAATAAATAAAATTCCATGTTCCTCTGAAAAACTGCTTGTCAGCACTGGAATGGCAGGTGCATTAACTCCCTAAGAGCCAGATTATGCCCTGCATGGCAAAAAAATGCAAACACAGAGAAATAAGGTGTCACTCAACTCCTGTGTCCTCTCAGGTTATTTTGATGGGAAGTATTTTGAAACATAAATGCAGCCTGTTGTATAAATGAGTTTAGGACAAAAAGAGAGATGCTGATATGTACATGGTCTAGTTATCCTATTTACATGTTTACTCCAAATTTACATCTGTCTGACATATGATTTGCCTTTTTTTTTTCATACTCCACAAGGATAGCTGAAAAGTTTAGATTTATTTAGCTTCGTCTCCCTCCCACGACCCTCCCAAGCCTTGGCAAACACTCTTGTGGTGCCACCTGGCTGCCTGCTCACCCCCCAGGTCTTCTGCCTTGTAGCTCTGAAATGCTTCCTGTAAAAATAAAATCCCTCTCTGAGAGCTCCTGTCTTTTCCCCTCAGATCTCTACTACACTCTGCCTTCTCTTGGCTTTGCTTTTATTCCCCTTAAATTTGGACTTCAAGGTTATGTGGCCTTGGCTATTCTGCAGAGGTCCTCAAACCTCTCCCATCCTTCTGCTCCTCCCTCCTCCTTTTCATACAGTGTGGTCTTTTTAATCCAGGAAAGTGACATTATTGCCAGTGGAAGTCCTGAAGGAGCAAAGTCCTGTCCCAGGATGAGTAAAGGTTACATGACTAATGCCAAAAGACAAATGGATTTGGGGAAGTGGCCATTAGCCCTCCCCTGAACCTGACAATGTGCTTCCTATGATTCCTATCACATGTAGGAAGAGGCTGATTATTTTTAGCTGTGGGTGAGCCAGCTGCTCCTAGGCCACCCTCCAGCCCTCCCAAGGACAGCAGAGACGTCTGCAGGCTCTGGCTCAGCCCCTGGCAGGAGGGTGGAAGTGTGGAGGGATGAATTCCTGCTGTACCTGCTGCCAGGGAAACGTCTCTGCACGTGCAGGATGGATTCCTTTTCTCCAGCACCTTGATTTGATCCAGGATAGAATTCAGTATAGAATAGTTCAGATTTGATCCCTTATATGAGTTTTGTCAGACTCTCAGGGTCTCACTCTTGGTTTCAACATAACCAAGGTAGGAGGTAGTAAATGGTAGGAGAGAGCTTTCACTGCCAACCAGCTCCTTGCAGTCCATCACTACCTTTCTTTCCTTCGTTTTCCCACAGCAAGTCCCATATTTAGCTCAGTTTGGACGCCCTGGGCTCCATCCATGCCAGCCCCAGCCCTGTCCCGGGGTGTGACCGAGCTGTGGCTGGAGCAGGGCTGGCTTTGCATGGCCTGGCCCATGATGGTGACCCTGGGTGGCCACTGGGCCAGTTTCAAACAGGTCATCTGGAGCCACCAGACCCTTCATTCCACTGCAGCTTCATGGAGCATTTGTTCTCCGTGGTGGGTGTTTTGGTAGGATGCACAGTGCACTACAGGCCTGGTGCTGCCTGCTTTGCTCATCATGCAGAGGTTTTTAAAAGATCTCACCTCTGGTTTTTTGGCTTGATGGTAAATTAAGGAGATTCAAAGATTTATGAGCATCCCAAAAATATATATCTTCAGGGATGGTCCTTGGTTGGACTGAACAGAGTGGAGATGTGGATTTTGAGTGTGGTTTCCTGTGGGAAACAGATCAATAATTGTCACTATTTTAGACCACAAACGACACAGACTCCGAGAATCAGAAGGCTAAAAGTGACTATTTATTTAGGGATGGTGTCTTTTTAATATATTAATTTACACAGACCAATTTGATTGGTGAAACAAAGGCAAACCTCTTCAATCACATTGGTCAAACCAGAGGGACATCAAGAAGACCTTCCCGTCAGAAGGAATGAATAACATAAAGTACTGTTACAAAAACATTCATCATGTTTACCAAGTTTTTCCTGGGAAAGAATTTCAGAGAAACCAAAACATCAGGCCTGGAACCAGGGCTACAAATAACCTCCTAAGGAAGATCCTACTTCAGAGTGGGGAAAAACCCATGAAGTTGGGATTTACCTTTTGCTATTTCAGATTTAAGAAACCCAGAAACATGTTACAGAAATCTACACGAGCAGACTTTATCTGTGACCTCTCTGATGCAGCAGAACTTAATGTTGTGGTATTAAAACAGCCCCATTCAATTACAGGAAGTTTTTACTCCATCAGATGAACAAGGTGAGCCTTCTTCATTTTTATTTCCCTTTTATCATATCTCTCATCTTGCCCACAGCACCATAACTTGACCCTTGATGTTGTGGTGGATGCAGAAGCTGCAGGTGGGAGGCAGAGGGGAGGGAGTGAATCCAGAGCCACCCTGCAGGAATGCAGCTCCTGTGCAGGCAAATGTCATAAAATGGCAAATAATAAATGTAAAAATGACCTGCAGAGTCTGGGATGCAGGATGTCTGCCCCAAATATCCCCTCCCTTTTCTTTTTCCAGGACTGAGGAGGGTGCCTGTGGGAGGAGAAGCAATGGTGACAAGCAGCTGCCAGCTGCTTTCACTGGGGGGGCTGTGTGGCCCCTCTGCTCCATTCTGTGCCCTTCTCCAGCCCAGAAACTTTCCCTTCCAGACCACAAGTTTATTTAATTTCGGTCCTACTGCTGGCAATGGTTTTGCAATGGGCTGTGGGTTAAGAAAAAGCAGAGAACTTTTCCTTAAGTGAGAAAAGGAGACGACATTGCGTGGCAAAATAGAGCAAAAAGAAGTTTGTTGGCTGATTTTCTTCCCTGCCTTGCTTCTGTGTGTGATGCCAGCAAAATAAATTGCATTTTGGGGTGATTTAATAGCAAAATTACTTTTATTTTTAATTCTTTTCCCTGCCTCAGAGCAGAAAAACCACAAGATGGAGCTCTGGGGCTTTCCACTGCGGCTGGGTTTGACTCACCGTAAAAACCCGTCTGGAGACCTTGAAATTATGGGTTTTATTATTTTTTCCCTCCGTTTAATTTTTACATTCGTTTTAAAATTGTAAATGTTACAGATGTTATAATTATAAAATGTAATTTATTGTTGCTGGTCGAAGTTATTTACTTTTCCACTTGAAACTCAGAACTTTTATTTTTATTTTTTTTTATGATTGTTACAGGGCAGCATTTTTCTCTCTTCTGGGAGGCTGCAGCCCAGGGATGCTCTTGGACCACAGCATTCTTCCCCCTGACACCCTGCCTGTTCTGGGGAAGCTTTCAAACCTGCCCAGCTCTATATGCAAATATTAAACCCTGGCTTTCCTTCATGTGTAAGGGAATAAATGATGTTTTGAAGAAGTGCTCTTCTTCCCTCGTAATCAATGAACACTGAGCTGGTAAAATTTAAATCAGTGCAGTGAATTAGGAGAATTGGGTTCTTTAATTAAAAGGAAAGCATTTTAGATGTTAAATTATATAGAATTTATACTGAAACAAAAGAAATTACTACTTTGTGTGACGTGTGTTTTCTTCCTTCTTTTTTTCTCCTTACTTTTCTCAATTTTTTTTTTTTTTTT